>VDFB02329633.1:0-15995 GCA_007258455.2 Sequoia sempervirens
GTAAGTTTGAATGGTGAGAGATGAAGAGGTTGAGAGGAAGATGGAGAATGTTGGGAGGTTGGAGAGGAAGATGGAAGCCTGTCTTCAACCCACGGGAACAATCTTGCACAGGAACAGAAAAATTTATTTTTCCTGTTTTGGCAGTTTGTTTCACAGTTGTTGAAGATAATCCCCAAATTTATTAAATAAATAAATTTATTTAATTTCATTTATGTGAGTTTGATTTTTGATTTTAGAACTATAGAAGATTTAATTAAATATTTGAGATATTTAATTGTGATGTGACTTTAGAAGAATTAATTAAATATTTTAGAATATTTAATTGTGAATGGATATTAGAAGAATATATTTAAAAGAGAAATATTTAATCTTTATTTGAATAAAATATCCAAGCCAAGATTAAATGATAATTAATATAAATAAATCGTAATGTTTATTTTAATTAATTAAGAAATGAAAAAGAAAATATGATTAAATAAACTTATTTATTTAATCGAAATGAAAGAATGAACAATATAAATAAATTATTTAAATTTATTTATACGCAGATTGAATTTAGAGATTTTAATTAAATATTAAAAATATTTAATTACTTACTAGACTATTGTGATGTGACAATTTTTAGGTGTATACATTTTGCCCTCTTTGAAGTGATGTGTTTTCGCATTGCTTGAGGAGACTGAAATTTCCCCAGATGTTGACTGTCGAATGTTGATAGGTATATGCCCCCTCGAACGATGAATCGATAAGATTTTGATTTTTGTGAATTTTTTGAATTTTTTTTAAATTTTTTGGAATTTTTGATTTTTATGATTTTGAAGATGTCGATTCATCGTTCGAAAATGATGATGTGAATAAAATGACTTAAAAAGATGTGAGATGAAAAAAATGATGACTAAAATTGCCCCTGTTGTGATAAAATGTGTTAAAATCCACCAATTTTGCCTTTAAATAGGTTAAAAATGTCATTTTCCATTTTAACCTAGTAAAAATTGTAAGTTTTTAGCTCTGGAGTGAGAAAGATGGCACTTCCGATTCACCAGCACCGTTTCGAGCGCATCCGACGACATCAGCGGCCAGCGCACTATGGACCCGTGGTATGTACCACGTTAAACTTATGCGTTTAGAAAAAATTTCGTTCCTTTTCACGTTTATCAATGTTTTGAGTGTGAATTAGTGTGTTTTAGCGCCCTTAATAATTTCCATAGCGCCCATGACAATTTCCATAGCGCTTATAATCCTGTAGCGCCCTTAATATTTTGTGTAGCGCCTTTGATCCTGTAGCGCCTATGAGAAATTTTGTAGCGCCTATGATTGGATGTTGTTGTAAGTGATAAATATGTTCCCAAAGTTGTTGGAAAATAAATAATAACTGATAGATTTGCTTTTAAAGTTGTTAAAAACAGATAGGATTGATAAGTTTGCTTCTAAAGTTGTTAAAAACAAACAGGACGTTGATAAATCTGCTTTTCATGATGATGAAAAACAAATAGTTGATTGATATGTTTGCTTCTAAGGTTGTTAAAAACAAACATGATTTTGCTTATTTGCTTTCCATGATGATGAAAAACAAACAGTTTGATTGATATGTTCATTTCTAAAGTTGTTAAAAATAAACATGATTTTGCTTATTTGCTTTCCATGATGATGAAAAACAAACAGTTTGATTGATATTCAGATTTGATTGATAGGTCATGATGATTTGATATTGATGTTGCTTTGTCATGATGATGTGTCAACAAGAGAGATTGAGCGTTTTGCAGTCACAGGAGACATTCCTGAAGACATGGGGATTGATTCCACACTTGTTACAGTCAGATTGAGATGTGATCGAGGCATGTGGATTGACTTCGTTGCTTGACATGCCTAAGGTGCGCCTCAACAGAGCTTTATTGACAACACTCACATAGCGGTGGCATAGTGATACCAACACATTTCATTTACCGACCGGAGAGATTACCGTGACCCCTGAGGACGTATATCGTATCTTGAGGATCCTAGTGATGGGAGAGATAGTGGTCTTTGATAGCCGAGAGGCTGGAGGCACTGATGCTTTGAGGAGGATTTTTAGAGATGATCAGATTGCTGGATATTTCATCCCATGGGGTGAGATGGCAGATTCATATCTACCCTTACCGTTTATACTTGTTGGTTTCATTGGAGGTGTTATGTGCCCCGACCATAGGTCGAAGGGGTTCGCAGTCGGGTGGGGTCGTGTGCTGGAGAGTATGGTGATGCAGGGGACACAATATGCGTGGGGGACATGCATGCTTGCTCACTTGTATGATGAGTTACATCATATTGTATATGGTAGAGGCCGGAGTTTTGTTGTTGGCTGCTCGTTATTACAAATATGGGCATGGGAGCACTTTGCCATTATGCGACCGTTGACTCATGGACGACGACCTGTCGGTCGATCGTACAGATGGGGATATGCCGATATTATTGCTCAGTCGAGACTGGGCAAACTAGATCATTGGCAGCATCTCTTAGATGGTCTCGATACAGTATGTTGGCAACCATATGTAGATTGTGAGGCATGGCCAGAGGATGCGAGGGAGATGCCCTATGTCTGTACGTCCAGATACCTCATTGGTCGTACTTTGTGGATTATTGAGAGATTTCTTGCTGGACGAGTATGTCGGCAGTTCGGTCGGATTCAGGGTATGCCTATGGGTTCCTCTATTTATGCACGGCGACAGCCAGAGATTGCAGTGTGGGGTCCACGGATTTTGTATGAGGCAGCGGTGGCAGAGTTCACCAGTTTAGGAGTTGTGATGTGGGATTACCGAGTTGATGTCCTTGACGCAGGGACGACGCCAAAGTATAGTCAGTATGTGTTAGAGCATCCTGTACCACATATGTTTGATCCTGATGAGCCTATTGCTCCGTTTGCTATACAAAGACCACAGAGAGGCGGTCAGAGAGCGCAGCAATCGAAAGATGATAGTCGAGAAGAAGGTAAGTAATGTCGAAATGAATAGTAATGATAAAGTTAAGAGATAAGTAATAAAGAAATAGAAATAATAAAGTAGGAAAATTAAATAAAAGGAGTAGTAAGTAAAGGTAAGTAAGCAAAGTGGTAGGAAGTGTTAGGAGAGTGGTAAAGTGGACCTTGGATGAACATCTAATTCATCTAGCAATAAAATCAGTGGTATCGAAATTGAATATCTTCTTCACGGAAATACAGTCACCAGAAGCGCAAAGTCAGCCACCGAGCGATTCCTCAAATTACGGCACGAAAGGCGATTGACCTCGATTCTTTGGTAGAGAATCTGTGGCCGGGGTAGAGCAAAGCCATTGCTATGGCTGATAGTCTATAGAGTAGCGAGTACCTTGGACAAATCGGGCGAATATATAAATGCAATTCGTAGCGGAGAAATTATACACGATCACAGTCTACTCGCAAATGCGCTCACCGAACTACAGCGAAATTGTGACACAACCATTACCTCCAGGAGGGCCATCGGGAACAGGTGGAGCAGGTCCATCAGGTGCAGGTGGTACAGGTCCCAGACCAGCTCCATCAGAGGATAGCACAGCCTAGTGCATTGTACATGATGTTTTTGTGATACCCTTTTTAGACAGTTGTATACACCCTGAGATGATCTCATTTTTTATGATGTTATATCATGTATAGTTGACATCTTTGTACATTTTGACATTCATTTTTGAGATATATGAAATGCAACAATAATTTATGATGAATGGATGGATTTCCTATATATACATGATGTGTTATGATATGATGGTTTCTCAATTTTTATGCTTATGATGTATATGCATGCATGATTTATAAAATAAGTGAAATCTATTTGATGCATGATTGTATGAATATGATGGATGATACAATTTATGAATTCTTATAAATGTTTTGATTATGATGTATGCTTTGTTTTTATGATTTTCTGATGCAAATATATATGAAAAATGTATGAAATGATGTTTGTTTGTGAATGTCAAAATGTTTTCAGTCTTTTATTCAAAAAGATATAACACATTTGATACTTTTTCCAGCTTTTAGAAAAATCTATAAATGCAAAATGCAGATTCTAACATGAATGCAATCTATACTAACCATGCAGGATATTAGTACAATATTGTCATTCTGAGAGCTTATTTGTGCTTTTTGTATCATCATAGAGCATTGAAATGTTGAAAGTTAATACAAGCATCAAAGGGTATGTTAGCACCAGTGATGACCTGAGTATTGCTTTCATGATTTTTGATATAGCAAGATAATACAAGCATTGAAGTATAATTGAACCAAGATGACTTGAGTATTGCTTGCATAAACAGACAAGAGTTAACCCGTTTCCTATGCAAATTCCGAAATGTCGTCAATGATACTTAGTAGAGCATGTCTCACGACCAATTTGCATAGTACTAATGATTTTCTCACAAATAGCAGACAAAGAAAAATCATACTCCTTCCTTGCTTTTCTAGTTCAATACATCATTGAATTGCTCCAGAGATATGATAGAAAATCAAACAACCATTCAAATTTTGCCTAAAATATTTCAAACATTATTCAGATTAAGATCATCCAAGTTGGTTATCATCATTGATGTTTTTGTTTTGATGTTTGTTTGGATCATGTTGTTTTGATTTCAATTGGCATTGAATAAGCATGTTTGTGGTTGATTTGATACGTCAATGTTTGTTGCATTTTGACAAACCATCTTGTGTCTGTTTGTGATGTTCAACAAGCTCGTTGCCCCTCTCTTGTTCAGTCTATGTTTTTACCCCTAGTGTAAACACAACCTAAAGATTAAGGATATGTACAACTTTCATCAAGCCATGATGAAACATAAGGATTCCTGTTGTATGATATGGATATGAAAGATATGTACAGATGATAGATATGGACGGATGATGCCGAAAGTGAATGTAAGACATAAGCTAATAGATGGAGGAGCCCATTTTGATTACAGGCGCCTGTTTGCCAGGTTTTCACCACTTGTTTTTATTGCACTTTTTTAGGACCTTTTTATGATTTTTTATTATTTTTTCAGGACTTTTTATGATTTTTTTGAATTTTTTCAGGACTTTTTATGATTCAGACATAGAATTTCTTCAAATGAATGATGTTGATTGGCTCTTCAAATAGGTCCCCTTCTGATTTAGATAACTGATATGCACCAGAACCATATGCTGCAATGATGACAAATGGACCAAGCCAATTTGGTTCAAATTTTCCTTTCTTTTCTCTGTCTTGCTGATTACGTGGATTTTCTCTCAAGACTAAGTCACCTACTTGAAATGTTCATGATTTAACTCTGTGATTGTAGCTAGGGGACATAACTTGTTGACAACCCTTCAAATGATCAGCTACATGTTGACATCTTTCATCTAACAGTTATAACTCTTGCAGACGAGATACTCTATAGTCCTCATCATTTATCAATCCCTTGAGTGAGACCCTCAGCGAAGGTATTTCAACCTCTAGTGGTAAGATTGCTTATGCTCCATAGACCAAGGCATATGGGGTAGCTCCTGTTGGTTTGCGAATGCTGGTTATGTATGCCCACAAAGCTGGATTTAATTGGACATGCCAATCATGACCGGTATCATTTACTGTCTTCTTCAAGATCTTCAAGATTGTTTTGTTTGAAGCCTCTGCTTGACAATTACCTTGTGGATAATAAGGTGTAGAAAACATGTGTTGGATGTGAAATCTTCCACAAAGTTCATCAACATCCTGATTCTTGAAAGGCCTCCCATTATCAGTAATGATAGAATTAGGAATTCCATATAGGCAGATGATGTAATTCAGAATGAATGAAGAGATCTGTTTACCAGTCACTGTTGTCAGAGGAACAACTTCAATCCATTTTGTAAAATACTCCGTAGCCGTGATAATAAATTTATGCCCATTTGATGATGAAGAATGAATTTTTCCAACAAGATCTAATCCCCACTGAGAAAAAGGCCATGTCGGAGTGAAAGGTTGCAGTTCCTGTGCAGGTGCATGAATAAGATTCCCATGGATCTGACATTTAGAACATTTCTTGACAAAAGTAAAAGATTCTTTCTCCATGGTAGGCCAATAATATCCCATTCTGACAAGTTTCTTGGCTAAGGTTAAACCACTTGAATGAGTTCCACAAATACCACCATGAACCTCTTGTAAGGCTTTTTCAGATTTGTCACATTCAAGACATCGAAGGAGTGTACCATCAAGACCACGTCTGTAAAGGATATCGGCGATCAAGGTATAATGAGATGATTGGTGTATGAAGTTCCTTTTTTGGTTTCGAGATAAGTCTGGAGGTAAGATGTTATCCTTTAAATAGGTATAAGTCTTTCCATATAAAGGTGAATCAGAACCGGTTAAATGACATATGACTTGGGTCTCAGGATTATCATAGGCAGGAGAAAACAATTGTTCCACCAAAAATTCATGCTTGGTTTGATCTTCTGATAGTTGTAATAAGGAAGCAATGGTATCCATTGCATCTGCAGCTTTATTATCAATCCTTGGGATTTGTGAAAACTTGATTGACATAGAATACTTTTTATAATCATCCACCATGTTCTTGTAAGGTAGCAACTTATCATCTTTAGTTTGATAATCATCATTAATTTGATTAATGACAAGTTGTGAATCACCATAGTCCTAGAGCTCTGTAATCCGCCATTCCAAGGCTATCTTTATCCCTATGAGCAATGCCTCATATTCAGCTATGTTATTTGTGCAAGGAAACATCAATCGATATGATTGTGGAATGGTATGTCCTTCAGGTGTGACAAAAAGAATCCCTGCCCCCGAGCCATGTTGTGTATAAGATCCATCAAAGTACAGTGTCCATGAGTTCTTAATTGTTGCTGTGAAGACGTCTGCATCAGGAAACTCAATGTGCATTGGATTTTCTTCTTGTAAAGGTGCTTTGGCCAACTGATCTGCGATGACCTGTCCTTTAATAACTTTTCAATCTACATAGTGAATGTCAAACTCACTTAAGATCATTACCCATTTTGCAAGTCTTCCTGTTAAAGTAGCTCTACTTAAAAGGTATTTTAGTGGATCAATTTTGGTTATCAGCTTAACTGTATGAGCCAACATATAGTGTCGCAACTTTTGAGAAGCAAACACCACTGCAAGGCAAGATTTTTCAATGAAAGTGTAGTTTAATTCATGACTTGTTAAAGTTCTGCTGATATAGTATATGGCCCTTTCTTTGCCTGTAGAATCCTCTTGTGCTAGTAATGCTCCCAAGGATACTTTTGTTGCTGAAATATAGAGTATGAGTGGCTTTCCTGGAACGGGTGGAATTAAAACTGGTGGGTTCATAAGATATTGCTTGATCTAATTGAATGTTGCTTCACATTTTTCTTCCCATTTGAATGGAACATTTTTATGTAATAAATGTGTAAATGGTGTTTTTGTCCTTGAGCTATAAACCTTCCGATGGATTGTGAGTCATCCTGTAATGATCAAAGCTAATGATATTTCAGGAAATGTCCCACTGAAAGTCCTTCACTTTCATCTGTCCTTCTCCCATGGGCATGACATTTCTTTGGATTGAGTCAAACATTGAACTTCCATTCTCGACAAAGATTTTGACAAGATTTCTAGACAACTCTTCTCGTGTGAGATTTTAAGTAAGGAGATTCCGTCAACTTAATCTTCCATGAATGTATGCATCATATCATGAAAAAAATTGTCATCATTGCTCTTTGATAAGTGGCTCTTGCGTTCTTTAACCCAAATGGCATTACATTCCAGCAATAGGTACCCCAAGGGCATGTGAACGTTGTTTTATCTTGATCCTCTAGTGCAATCTTTATCTGGTTGTATCCTGAAAATCCATCCATTAATGAATACATTGCATGGCCAGCGGTTAAATCAACAATCATATCTATGTTTGGCAAACGGAAGTCGTCTTTGGGACAAGCTTTGTTCAAATCTCTGAAATCCGTACAAATTCTAATCCTTCCATCTGGCTTTGAAACAGGTACAATATTGGAAATCCATTCTGCATAGTCAATAGTCCGAATGAACCCAACATCTAAAAGCATCTTTAATTCTTCTTTGACCAATAATGCAACATGTGGATGCATTTTTCTAAGTTTTTGCTTCATAGGTTTTGCCCCTACGTTTATAGATAAATGATGCATTATCAGACTAGGATCTAACCCTGGCATATTAGCATATGACCAAGCAAAGTTGATTTGATTCTCCTTCAAGAACTCCATGAATTTTAGGACTTCTTCAACTGTTAATGACGCTGCAATTTGCAAGATTTTTGGCTGCTCTACTGTACTTATGTTGATTGATTCTGTTGGTTCGATCAAAATAGAAGATATTTCATTATAATGTTTGGGAAGAGTGTCAAGTTTCTCATCCTTCAGTGCCTCAAAAAGGTTTTCACTGTCGGATTTGCTCTTTATTTTTCTCTTGTTGTGATCTATCACTGCCATTTTTCGATTTTCACCAATAGATCCATCTTTTATTTCATTTATTTTGCAGCTAAGAGACTTGACACCCTCCTTATCAAAATCGTGAGTATGAAATTCTTGGATGAAACAAATGTTTTCCTCATTAGAGGAACAAAGGAAATTTATAATGTCCTCATCATCATGAAATGTAGGGATATGGATAGGTGCATCATTGTCCCAATCAATAAGTTATGGATAAACTAAAGGCATAGGATCATTAGGTTGGGTAAGATCTTGAGCCGTCAAAGTCATGATGTGGTTGTCATCTTCATGGTAGACAAGGTCTATGATGGTATTCTCCTGTTGATTGTCAATCTCATTAAAATCTGATTCGTCCTCACTTGAGTCATGATCGCTTTGTAAAACATAATCAAGTGGAGGCCTTGAACCTTCTCCTTGTATGAGAACAGTTGCATATTTATGTATAGTATCAACTTGTTGTCTCTCCAAAATTCATCATTATAAATGGTGTCCCATTCATATTCGCTAGAATCAGTATCCAAACTGTTCTGTAATTGGAAAACCGATTCATGGGGTTTTTCTGAAATTGATCCTCCTTCATGAGTTTGTTGTGCTTGCTGTAAAACTGACTCTTCTGTATCCTTACCATATCCCAATCCTGTTTTATCATTTGGATGTATTGAAATAGCCGAATTGGTTCCTACTCCATTCCCTTCTCTTCTTTTCCCATGTGACCATTTCCTCTCTATAGCCCATTTCAAGATGATAGCATACCCCTACCATAATATTGTTCCTCTCATAGGTAACTTTAATGCAAGAGAGATTCATCTTTCATCTCTTTATATAAAATTTCAACCTTAGATGTCCCTATCTTCAAATTTCTTCCCTCAGCTGGTGTTGGCTTTAATGAATTCCCTTTTCCATCAAACTTTGTATCTGCATAGAAGCTTGGGATGTAGAGGCTGCTGCAAATCTTTTGATAAGGTTACTGAATTATGACCTCGTGAGAAAGAGGGTAAACTAGGAAAAGAGATAGCCAATATTCACTCTTACCCCTTTGTTCTTGCAGTGGCCTCAGCTTAGTGTTACATTCTCGTCACCTGGCCCTCAGGATTGGAAGAAGAAACAAAGAAGAGCCTCTCTATTATGTGGCACAAAGGCATCTTGAGTTGCTCAGAGATTTGAACAAGTTTGGGTGCTATTGTAATCAGCTTGTATAGTTATTTCTTGTCCATCATATGGAAACTTGAGGCATTGATGATACGTTGATAGTACTACTTGTATATCATGAATCCATGGATGACCTTAAGAGTATGTTATTATAAGAAAGATCACAGATCTAGAACCTCGACAAAAGGTATTTTTCTACAACAGTCCCACTGGATAGGTAGCATTATTACAATTCCTTTAGAAGCTCTTTTCTTCATCATCATATTCCCTTTGATAGTTATTTTCCTTCGTGGATCAATGGAATTTTTTGATATCTCTCAAGGCAGGGCGTATTAGCTTAAGGTACAGTTTAAAACCAAATTCTCCACTTCCTATTAAGACATCGCCCCATTCAAGTGCTTATGGATCATGACTTCAAGATAGAGCGATGAATTATGTGGATGTGTCATAGAGGCATCATCTTTTTCAGAAAATGAGAGACAAGTGGGGGAAGACAAATGTCCCACCATAGCTTGAAATTTGTTTACATCCAGATCAGTGTCGACAGTTGTGTTTACAAGAGCTTCTAAAATATTCTTGTGTATGGGAGATATTTTGAGAAGTTCAAGGATGGAGATTTGAGCTGATGTTTTTCTCAGTTGATCAACTAGATTATAATGATTTGGAGAAGGAATAGCTGTCTTAGATGAACTTCTTTTTAAAACAACTTTTGCTTGTCCTCTCGTAGTCACATTAACCTGCTGATATTCTTGTTCTCCCTTAATTTTGATAACATTAACTTGTTGATCATCTACATAGATGTGACGGATTATATTGTCTTCAACATTATGTATTCTTTTGGCTTTTGTATCTGATGTTTCCCCCTTTTGATAGTTCGGTAAAGGATCTTTGAATGCTTGATGATCGCCATTGGTACGACATGTCCTTCAATTGTAATGGTGCTATTGTCAATTAAATCTTGGTACTAGACTTAAAAGTTTGACAATTATTTTCTTTGTTCTATGACATTTACATTCGGAGCGATAATTGCAATAATAATGAAATATTCCATGTACTGACTCGCGGCTCATAACTTTTGTGCGGTAAGGTGGATAACCTTATTATCAAGAAGCTCCTCGAGCGCATCTAAAGAGATTGGACCTAACGTGGGTAAAAATTTCGGCCGATTTGAAAAGAACAAGGTCTAGATGATCGATGTTTGGGTATTACAAGCATTGTTATTGAAATTACCAATGCATTATCCTTGGTGTTTTGATTGGTCATGCTTCTCTCTTGTTTGGAGTTCGTCCTTGTTGATTGTTGCTCCTTTTATTGGTTGGCATTTGCTTTGTTGATTGTTTCCATGGAGAATCGATAGATTAAAGATACGGTCTTGTTCCTAGATTTCATTTGTGAATCCACTATACCATCATTGACAAACATTTTATTTCCTCGCTCCAAAACCTTGTTTTATCGTTGTTTTGGTTGATGTAATTTGGATTTCATCGTTTACTTCACCTTCGCTTAACCAAGGCCCCCAATGGTGATTGGCGCTTTCAATCAATTTTTCAAAGTTATGAGGACAATGAAGGTTAAGCCTATAGCTTAATTCTTGATCTAGGCTATTGATGAAAATATCCATCTTTTCCTTTTCAGGAATAGGACGGGAATATCGCGCAAACAACCTTCTCCACCTTTGCAAAAATGTAGTGAAGGATTCTCCTACTTTTTGTTTCACTTTACAAAGATCAAGCATTGTTATCTGGTGTTGGATGTTGTAGGAGTATTGTGATATAAACTGATTTATTAACTCCTCAAAGGTTTTGATGGGGGGAGTGATCTTGGAAAGCCACTCCATGGATTGTGCACCTAGACTTTGTGGAAATAATCGCATTAAGTAGGTATTGTCATAGGCGAATTCTACACTCATATTTCGGAAATCCCTCACATGTTCAATGGGATCGGTTTTTCCATTGTATCTATCAAATTTAGGAATTTCGCAATGTTTTGGAAAAGGGATCATTTGAAGACTCCTATCGAATGGAAAAGGAGATATGTCTTCCAAAACATACTTCTTTGTTGTGCCCCCTTGCATCTCCTTTATTTTCCCTTGTAATTCTTTTATCTGTTGAGTAAGGGCACTAAAGTTAGTAGGAGTTTCAGGATTCTGTTTAATCCCTTCTATATCAAAATTGTGAGGTAACTTAGCTCCTTGATTAGCTAATGAAAGAAAATATCTTTCTTTGTTTCGTTCTAAAATCCTTTCCATAAGAGTATGGAATTGGGGATCTTGCTCTGCTTCTTGAAGCTTTTCTTCTATTAATTCGTCAACATTAAATGTATCCTCTTCTTTCTCAGTATGGTCACCCATTTTGCTTGTAGTGGTTTCTCCTTCATCTTTTTCCATGTGTTTTTGAGATCTCATGAAGACAGGCATAAGTTTTGTTCCAAATTCTACTCACTTACAATCAAAAGAATGAAGTAGTGCAACTTGTGATGGATATAAAAGTTAGGATAGAATGAAAATTCTATGACTTGAAAGATTTCTAACCTTTAGCTTGTGTTGTTCCCTAATTGAAAGGATGAAAATCCTGTTGGTGGGAATTTAAGCAAAAGATCAAGAAAAAGATGATTTTGCACTTTATAAAGTTTTGATCATAGCTTTGTAAAATGATGGATTTTGTGATGAATGCCCAATGTGATTGAGTTCTCTATTGCAGAATTTGATTTGGACGAGTAGAATATTCAATTGCAGGTTGGGGAATATAACAAAAACGAATACGTTGACTATGGTTATGCCTTTGAGAAAGGGCTCTTCTTTGAAAGAAAGCTTGTGAGTACAAAGGTTCTATAGCATAATCATCAGTAAAACCTCTAACACAATCATGATATCGATGAAGAAAGGTTCTATACTTGAGTAAAACTTTTCGGCTTTGATACAAGAATCGCCTTTTCTTCAATAGTTTCTTGTAGCTATAGGGTTTCTTTGGCTTTTTGATTCTTTTGAGAACGGACTTCTTAACAAAGGTTGTGGATTTCCAATCCCTTAACATGAGAGTAATCAATGTGATTGTGAATTTTGGATGATCTTTTCTGAATTAATATATTGAAAACACATCAAACAATTTGTAGAATAGTTGTTTTAAGTACTATGCTAAACAAGTGTATGATCAAAATGTTTTTCAAAAGTTGTTTTAACAGGATTTACACATGATAAGCACTTCAAACAGACTCACTCTTAGTTCACAAGTAGGTCATCATAGTAATCAACAACCCACATCTTAAAACTGCGTCGACTCACACAGCCATGTCACCCCCGAAAGGGCGCCCGTGTTTTTGTCTTTTCCAGGTGCGTACTCAGAGTGACGAAAGTGGATACCGGATCCCCGGCAAAACAATCCCACAAGCAGGCGGTGAGCATCTTGGGGTAAATTCTTCCCCTAATCGTGATTCATTATGAGGAACCCATCAGCTTGGATACTACACTAAGTCTGTAGTAAGGGTTTTCGCTCGGCAGGCAAATGATAGACTCTCTCGGGAGAGACCTCCCTACCTTTTAGAACAAAGGCTGGGGATGGTTAATAATGCACATCATCACAAGAGGGTTTCAATTTTGCTTTTAAATTTAGAGGTGGAATAGCTTGGCTTTGGCTTGAACCCACTTGAGTCGTTCCTCTTGGGTGAGTACTTTTTCCCACAAGAGCAGGCTCTCTAAAAGGTTTTAACAAAGCTGGAAATTGCATAAAGGGAAATAGATGAGTTTGGCATTTTGATCACCCAGTTAAGGGGAGAGCATAGGCCTATCACCGTTTAAGCAAAGCAAACAAAGATTTAGTTTTAAGCCCAAAATAAAAATTTGCTATGGTAGGTGAAGATTTTGCTTCACAAAAACATGAAATTCTTTTTAGCCCAAAATTAAAAGTGAAGTGACTATCCTAGGATTGCTTGATTTTAATTTACGTGACTACCCTAGGATTGCTTCATTTTAATTCAAAGTTATTAGCTGTCCGCGGTTGCGTCAGATTCAGTCAAGCTGCATTCAAATTACAATTTATAGTTTGCAGGTTTTTCAAAAATGCGCTATAACAGACATCATGGGCGCTGCAGAATTCTTCATAGGCACTGCAGGATGCTTCAAGAGCGCTGCAGGATGCTTCAAGGGCACTGCAGGATGCTTCACGGGCACTGCAGGATGCTTCAAGGGCGATGCAGGATGCTTCACGCGCTGTAGGATGCTTCAAGGGCGTTTCGCAGATGCCTCACTTCGCGCCAGGATGCTTCATACGCCGCAGCATGCTCACGGGCGCTTAAATTGGGTATGAATATTATTGTTTTGTTTCTACACTAATCGCTATTTTACCGTAAATCATGAAAACTGTAATAAATGTTAAATTTGGGCAAGATCTACTGCATGCCCAAAATGTATAAGCAATATGTATGATCAAAATGAAATAAATAAAACACAAATAATGGAACTTTAAAATGAAGAAAAGCAAGTAATTTGAATTTAAATAAACAAACGAAGCTTCTTCAGAGCCGTTCCATCTTCCTCTATCTCCAGAGATTTGTTTGAAGCTGCTGCTCTCAGATTGTATAAGCAAGGCTTCTCCAAATGGCAATCTGCAGAATGAGTAATGCAAAATGATAGAGCTTCTCTATGCTATATGCTGGTGAAGTGAAAATACTGACACAGATATGCATAGGGGCTGTGGATTATGCACAGGGGCTGTGATTTGTGGATGCTATGATATGAAGTGGATATGCCATGATATGCTATGATTCTACACTATGCTTATGATACTAAAAGACTGTAAATACTATGAAGGCTATGCTATTGCAATTTGGCTATAGTTTTTCTATTGAAAGCTTCTCTATGATTGCAAAGACCCGACAATCCTTTTATAGCTTTTTGCAGGCAAAATCTTGGCTGGCAAAGATCAATGGCTGTGAGATTGTCTGGTAAGTTTGAATGGTGAGAGATGGAGAGGTTGAGAGGAAGATGGAGAATGTTGGGAGGTTGGAGAGGGAGATGGAAGCCTGTCTTCAACCCATGGGAACAATCTTGCATAGGAATAGAGAAATTTATTTTTTCTATTTTGGCAGTTTGTTTCACGGTTGTTGAAGATAATCACCAAATTTATTAAATAAATAAATTTATTTAATTTCATTTATGTGAGTTTGATTTTTGATTTTAGAACTATAGAAGATTTAATTAAATACTTTGGAATATTTAATTGTGATGTGACTTTAGAAGAATTACTTAAATATTTTGGAATATTTAATTGTGAATGGATATTAGAAGAATATATTTAAAAGAGAGAAATATTTAATCTTTATTTGAATAAAATATTCAAGCCAAGATTAAATGATAATTAATATAAATAAATCGTAATGTTTATTTTAATTAACTAAGAAATGAATAAGAAAATATGATTAAATAAACTTATTTATTTAATCGAAATGAAAGAATGAACAATATAAATAAATTATTTAAATTTATTTATACGTAGATTGAATTCAGAGATTTTAATTAAATATTAAAAATATTTAATTACTTACCAGACTATTGTGATGTGACCATTTTTAGGTGTATACATTTAGAAATAAAGTTAGGACCTTCGTAGCCATTAATGGAAAAATGGCCAGTACCAGGTAGAGAAATCTAAACCTCAAAAGCTTCAACGAAGAATCCATGGTGAAAATGCTCGAAAAGATGCTCTGCAATGGAGGGGATTCTTAAAAGTGAAAAATGTTGAAAATTGGCTAAGTCTAAAGAATGCATGCCTTGCTACCAAGAGGAGGCTATGTAGTCAATGACTTAGTCACTTTCCCAACACCCGCACATGTAGCATGATGAAGGTGATTTCCAAGACACACGCATTCACATCGTCAACAAAAACACTCAAATCAGTCAAGCTACACGGCGAACGTGAGATGTGAAGAGATGAATATTTTTCAAAGGAATGATAAAATTGCAAGCTAAAAGTGCCCCTGATGGCCAAGGGTACCCTTGGATTTAAGAGGTCAAATACAGTCATCAAATTCATTTGAAGCAGTCATCTTCTTCGTACTCCTACTGGCTTTCCAACGCATCGTCAAGCGTGATCATCTGATTCATCGATCACTAGCAAACATCAATGAAGTCAGGAGATGGTGCAAGCAAGAAATTTCAAAAATGGGAGTCACACATGAGAAAAGGCGCCCCTGATGAAGAAAGGAACCCCTGAACAAGAGGATCCAAATGTTAATTTATGAGAAAACTTGTCTTCGGGAGATATCTCTGGCATCAGCTCAGCTTTGCAATAAAACTGTTAGTCAGCCTGCAAGAAAAATCAAACAACGATAGTGATCTCAGATCAAAGCATGCAAAATGGAGGATAAATCAGTGAACTTCAAGGAAAAAGCGCCCCTACTGGCTAGGGGCGCCCTTCTATTTGAGTCA
>VDFB02329634.1:0-21475 GCA_007258455.2 Sequoia sempervirens
TGTATGGCAATTCAAGGTCCAAGACCTAACATGTGGTTTCCATGAGTGTTGGCCCTACTTGGATAGGGAACTTAATTGTGCCCTGAGACACTCTTTCTTGGTCATCATATGCTCTTATTGTGATGCCCTTGCCTTTGTCGATGGAATCTTTTGATATTTTCAACTGCTTGATGAGGCTAAGAGAACAGATGTTCAAACCTACACCTCCATCCACTAGGACCCTTTTGATTTTGCTCTTGTTCATAGTGATCTCCAAGTGAAGTGCACGATTGTGAGATGGTTGGGTGGGAAAATCTTGGTCAGAAAACGTAAGGAGATTAGGTGTTATGATGTTTCCGACCATAGCTTGGAATTGTTCTCAAGATCGAGGTCCGCAGGTTTCGCGGATGAGGCTAATGCTTCCTCGAGGATCTTTTTATGCACTGATGAGATTTTTAACAACTCCATGATGGAGTTGTGTGCTGGCATTCTTTTGAGCTGGTCTACAACATTGTAGCTATATGGAATGGCTCTTGATGTAGGGACTCTATTGGGTTGGGATGGCCCTGCAATGGTGACTTTGTCGCCTCTTGTGGTGACTCCACAATCTTCGGCATGGGTGCCTTTGATGGTGATGACCAGCTTTCATTGAGGCTAAGTAACCAATCGCTTCGCATACACGATTTACACTCACCTTTTCCTTTATCCTTGTTATTCCCTTTTGCCATGATCTCATCGATTCGTAGACTTAAGGTCTTGATTCCCTCAGAGGTGGTTCCATCGCTTATGATTCTTTTGTCGATGAGATCTTGTATGATGTTCTTGAGTCTCATGCAATTATTTGTGGTGTGGCCTTTGATTTTGTGGAATTCACACAGTTGATTCTCATTGTACCAAGGAGGTTTGACATCAGGTTCTTGATAATTCTCAAACGTAGGAGCTTGGATGAGTTTTCGGCCTATTAGCGCTTTTCATGATGTCCAAGTGGTTCCCCCAAAGTAGTGTATTTCGCTAGTATGTTTTATGCTGAGGTGGTCCCTCTTTGGTCATCGACGCTATTGATGGGTGATTATTGGGTTGGTATGTTGTGCGATGAGTGTTTTACGCTAGTTGATTTGCGCGGTGTATTTTACGGACCACTAATGACCACCTTGGCATCGACTTCCACGCCATCATTAGTGATGTTTTTGTGGTTTCCTTGCCCATGTAACGAGGTTTATCATTGTAATTTCTGATGGTGTATACGGTTTTGTTCATGATATGGCGTTGATTCGACAGGTTGGGTTGCAAGGGCTCTTTTGATGCTAAGTGCCTTGGTGATCAATTGATCGTATGTGGTGATACCCTGAACCTTAAGGTGGAATGACAAGCGGCTTTCAAGGTTGGTGATGATTGTGCAGACTTGTTGCTCTTCTGGCATGGTCCACTTGCTCTGATTGGCCTTGGATCGCCATCGTTGAAGAAATGAAGCAAAAGATTCATTTTTTCCTTGTTTTAGAGCATATAGTTCTTCGAGACTAACATCCATTGTAATGTTACATGCGTAATTTCTAATGAATTCATCTATGATTTCTTGGAATGTTCTGATGCCTGAGGGTAAGTGAGAGAACCATTCTATAGCGTTGCCTGCCAAGCTCCTAGGGAATAGTCACATCAGATAAGTATTGTCATATGCAACCTCCATACAATGAACCTGGAATTCCCTGATGTGATCTTCAGGGTTTCCCGTCCCTCAATATTTGTCAAATTTAGGGATCTCAAATCCCTTAGGAAATGGTTTCATGTCTAAGCTCCTATCAAATGGATAGGGACACAAGTTGCTCTGCATTTTGGTTGTTTGCCCTGATTGAAGATCGAGCACTTGTTGCGAGAGCAACTTGAGTTGTGTCATCACATCAATTTGCGGATCAGGGGGTGGGATGAATGTGTTTTGAGGTGTTGCAATCATGGTTTGGATGGATGGATTGGTTGGTGCATTGTTCAATGGTATCGGTACGTTGTGGCAGGCGAAGTAGGCTTCTACTTGCTTTTGGATGAACAATGCTTGTTGTTGCTCTTGTTGTTGTTGCGCTAGGATTTGTGCTTGTTGTTGCGCTTGCTGTTGTTCCAACAACGCTTGTTGTTGTGCTTGTTGCTGTGCTTGTTGTTGTTCTAACAACACTTGTTGTTCTACTTGTTCTTGTTCCCACAACGCTTGTTGTTGGGTTGCCAATTCTGCTGCTTCTTGCTGCTCTTGGTATTGCTTTAGTGCTTGCTGATATGCTTTCATTTGCGCTGCTTGTGCAAGAAGTTGTGCTTGAGCTTGCGCTTGTTGTGCTTGAGCTTGCGCTGCTTGTTGTTGTAATAAAAGTTGTGCTTGAGCGACCCTTTGTGGTTGTAATGCTTGTGTGGCTTGGGCGGCTTGTTGTTTTTGCTATTGCAATAAAGCTTGGGCTTGTTGAGCTTGTTGCCCTTGTAATGCGGCTTGTGCAGATTTGGTAGCTTGCGCAGCTTGAGTGGCTTGTTGCACGGCTTTTTGTTTCTGCACTTGTTGGTATCCTCTTTGAAAAGCGGCTTGTAATGTTGTGTCGAATTGGTTTCATGTGGTGAACGTTGGTGGTGGTGGAGGTGGTGGTAGATGATGATGTTGTGTTGATTATTTGGTTGGTGGATGGTGTTGTCGTGTTGATTACGTGATTGGTGGATGGTGTTGTTGATGTGGTAAGTGGCGTCGTTGATGTGATTGGCCCTTGAGAGACCATGCTTTGCAATGTTGTGGGGGTGTTTGATGATGTTTCCATTGCTTGTGTGTTTGTCGTTTGTTGTTGTGATGTCAACAATAAGTTTTGAGCATTTGGAAAAATGTTTTGATTGATGGTTGGGATGTTTTGATTGATACTCGGTAGAGGGGGAATCCCTAAACCAAGGAGTGATGTAGATGACAATGGTGATGGTGGGAGAGGTGGAAATGTAAGGGGGGTGAATCCTTGCGAGAGTGTTGTGGTGTTGAAAATGTCCCCTGGTCCGAACATGTCTTCCTCCTCTTGTGAATTTGTGAGGAGGGGGATTTGAGGTGCTCCGTGAAAAGATGTTGATGATGGGTCATAATGTAAAGTGAGAGGAACATTTTTTTGTAATGGATTATGGGGGATGTTTTGTTCCAATGTGGTGTTTACGTCCAAGCTTTGATTATTAACAAGGGGATGTTATTGAAGAGCATTGAGAAATGTGCTTCCCTTGTTAACGCTATTGAGTTGGAGCAAATGATGCCAGGATTTATGGATATTTTCTCGCGGACGCTTGAGATGGGGGTGTAGATGAAATGGGGATGGTGGATGGTGATTGTGGAAAAGATGTCTCTACTATAGTGCTCAAGATCAAAATTCAAGGCAACTTGGCCCCTTGTTTTACAATTCAAGCATGTACAACGAAGGGTTAAGTCCACCATGATGTTGATGATTCTATGGTTGTCCGGGGATTTTGGAGCATTTCACCATTTGTTCGGTGGAGACACCTAAAGGTGAGGTCCTCCCTTGATTTTCTTCTGTGGGTTTTGTGGGATGATGAGGGATCAATGGATTGCTTGATCACAGATTCATTTTGTGTTTGTTTGGCTAAGGTCACTTGAAGCTGAGTTTTGTGGGCTTCCATACTCTTCTTAGAATAGACCTTGAACCATAAACAAGGATCAATCTTCGAGAATATGTGGGAGATGAATTTGGATCTCTTTGGATTAATCTCTATTTTATGTTTTAGGATCAAAAGTGATGATGATATGATGATGTTTAAGGATGTTATGGATGTTTATGGGTGTTGTTTTTGGCTTTTGATAAATCTTGAACGAAATGCTAGGACTTTGGATTTTTGATTGGTTTGATTTTTTGGATTTTTAGATTTTGTCCTTGATCTTGATTTGGGTTTTGATTTTGATTTTGAACAAAAAGACCCTAAGATGTTTGATAATGATCTAAAGGATAGTTTTGTTCAAAGGATGATGATTTGGATGTGTGTGAGGAAAAGGATGCATCTACCCACACCTACCCAAATAAGATGATTGTTTCACTAAGTATATGAAGAAGGATTCATCTACATACACTAAGCTAGACAAGATGATTTTTGATAAATTTGACTAAGTATATGCAAAAGGATGCATCTACACATGCCTAGCCAAAAGGTGTTTTGATAAATGTTTCAAGGACTTGGTCTCAATGATTTTGGTGTTTGCTTGATTTTGTCATAAAGCCTATCACTTCAAGGATGATTTCAAGGTTTTTTTTTCAAAAGATGATTTATGAGATGATGTTGTTTTGGAGGATGGATGAAAAGTTTTGATATGTTTTGATCCCTAGATGAACCTAAAAGACCACTTTGTTTTCCTAGACCTAGGTATTGAAGAGCATGCATATGCTTCCTAAAGACCTTTGTAACCAAGAAATGATTTCATTCGAACATTCATTTTCAGATTTTCAATGATTTTTGCTTTGGGATTTGTGAGTCTTCAATCACACATGAAAATTCATTTTGCTTATCTTTGTTTAATGGATTTATTTTACCAAAAACACTCTCTTTGATTAAAGTTTCAAACTAAGATGTCCAATGTCTTAATTTCTTTAAACCCCACAAGATATTTTATGTGGAAATTCAATGAACTTAAGGCAAGGGTTTTCCTATTGTTTACTCAAGAAGACAAATTGAGGTATAATCCAATGCTTAGGAACCTCTATACATGAATCCGCGGGAAAGCAATAAAATATGGATTGAGTCAATGATATTTAAAATTTGAAATCGAAAATCATGTTGAATGCTTGTTTGGTAAATGCTTTGAATACAACACTGTGTTTTCAAACCAAGACAAGTACAAGCCCTATGGATGTGTAAGACAATATTTGTTGAATCCCCACTTGGACAAGTCCAGCTACGCCTATCTTTAGCGAATGGTTAGATGCTTGACCCCACTGGCTCCCCTCCACGACACTCACTTATATGAGGCAGCCAAGCATCAACACCTATGAAACTCCCATGGCATGTTTTCCATTTCTACTAAAGATGATAAAAGTGTGGGGCAGCTTCAGAACGATCATTCTTGCACCAACAAATAGATTAAGGATTTTGGAAAATTATAGCACATGGGTTCTAGTAAGGACTTTCTGTTCGTAGGAGTTGACCCAACGTGGCAAGATGCCCCTTTCGGATCCATCTTGTCGAGCAAACCGTGATAGTAATGGCGCTAACCAATACCGTGATTTATATCCCGGCCGGAAATACTCTTGGCTTTAGAGTGTTACCGGGTTGAGTCGCTCCCTTGCGGAGTACTTTTTCCTGGCAAGTGCCCTCTAAGATAAACAAAAGCAAGCAAAGACACAATCCGTGAATCCCTCGATCAAATCTTTGACGACATTGTAAAGAAAGAGAATATACGCTTAAAAATTTCTAATGCCACTCAAGACAAAAATTGTCTAATTTTTAAGCCCAAATTGAAGTGTTTCAAAGCAATAAGTATGTTTCTCTTGCACCCTAGATCGCACGGGTTAAGGAGAGGATAATAAAGACTCAAATGCAATTCAAAGACAAAATCACACCAATTCAAGCACTTGTTCGCTTTATAGCCTTCAAAGCAATTGTGAGTTCGTTTTAAGCACCAAAATGAAGTGTGAGTTTTGATTGTTCAATTCTTAACCTCAAACAAAATCTAGTGAGTTTTTCCTAAGATTCATTTTAAGCCCTTTGCAATGAAAAATCAAATTGTTCTTTTTAGACCCAAATGAAAATTAGTGTTCTAAAATGAAAAGATAAACAACTTCGTGAAGTAGTGTTGATCAAAAACTTAAAGCGTTTAAAAACACTTTGATTTTTTTTTCAAAACATTCTCCTCCTTTCGTTTTCCTTTGCTATTCTTCTCCTTGCTTTCTTTCATTTCTACCTTTGTTGACTTTTCGCTTTCCTTGTACCTATTAAACAAAAGATACTTATGTGAGGATCAAAATATTAAACTTATTTTGATGATTAAATTTAAATGATAACATGATTTCAATTGAATAGATCAATTAATCACAAAGGATGAGTCCTTTAAAAGCATCATCATAAATTTCAAATCATAATGATGAAGATGATTTATAATACAAAGCTAATATTAATGAATCAACTTTTAAAGAACGAATCTTTCAAAAGGTATTATCATCAATTTCACATGCTAATTATCAATCATGAGGAGTATATCTTTCAAAGGCACCTTCCCTATTGCAAATGCTTACTATCATAATAATCCCAATGATAGATTAGTGAGCATTAAAATTTATAGCAAATATCATTAGCATTCAAACAAAAATATTCAAACTAACAATAAATGCTTCTTTTTCAACTAATAAAAGTTTGAAAGGATAGCCCATAGCTGGTTAAATAAAGAGATCTTTCAAATGAAAGCATTTGGCAGGTGTAAATTTATCAGGAGTAAAAGACATGCCCCTTCATAAATCCAAAAACTCTTTATGCAAGAGACAAGTGACCAATCAACAAAGACTTTTCAGCGCATTTCCAGGTGAGTTTAATTGATAGCAGATACGTGCGTCTCCCTAAAACGTGCAGAGAAGGAAGAAATTTTCTGTCATTCAGACCCACGCATGAATATGACTTGGCACAAATATCTATGACACCAGGAAACAGCGACTGAAGTAAATGTATTTGGTAGATATAAATTTCAATTTTTAGACTTTTAGCATTCCTATTGTCTGTGCCATAGTGGGAGCATTTAATTTTCAAAAGCATAAAAATGACTGGGCACAGACGTAATGTCCTGGTAGATATGTATGCAACCCTGGAAGTCTAGACAAGGCACATTAGCTGTTTGACAAAATCTTTCAACACCCGTGGCAGTACATAAAATGCAGTGAGTAACTAGCAGTGCACAAAGACAGAGGATGGCGAATTAAAAAAATTCAGGCAAATGCATTTAGAAAGTGTATGAAGACACAACTAATAAAAGCTTTAAATTCGATGTATTTGGCAGATTTAAAGCTGCGCCCTCCCAATGTCATAAAGGAAAACTTCAAAATTAATGCAATTGTCAGCTCCAAACATCGGCTGTAAATATTATTAGTTGGCATATCCGCACAACAGCAAATGAGTGCTTTTGTCAGCTATGGAACTGGCTTCTACAAAAGATCTAAGCTAACGCAGTTGGCAGGTAAGAAATCAATCAGATGACACCACCTCTGACCAACGATGGAATGATTGGAAGACCTACACCAACTATGTTAAGGGGACACGCATGAACAAAATTGGAATACGCAACCAACACTTAGTATTCAAAATATGCTAGAAGCAAGTGAAAAACGCGATCTCAGGGAATGCTATGATTTGTCGGATCTGCATGAAAAGATTCAGCAAAGGTATAAATGTGATAAAAAATAATATTAAATATCAGAGAGAGCCTCTGCCGGTGTAATTACTGGAGGTACCAAATTCAACACACACTTGAAGCATAGTAAACAGAAAGTGCGATTAGAAGAGTTAAACCTGCAGTTTTCAATCGAAGACAACAATCAAAACTACACTCCTTTTCCAAATTTTTTTCAAGATAATGCAATTGGTCGATCAAAGCCGCACCCATAATGCCTTTCAGAAGACTTTAAAATATGATAAATTTCCAATGCTAGCAACAATTATACAAGACATAAATCTGACAATTAAATTCCAAACTTCTCTGTTGTACGCTAGTGTTTTCTTACATATTAAAATGTATTAAATGTCAATGCCTCAAAAAGATATTCACCATTTTGTTTATTACCAAAACGTTCTCAAATAACATCCATTTATCTGATGGCCTGTGGCAAGAAAACATTGGCAAAATGTTTTATGAGAAAGAAGTACTAAGCGACTGCCAAGCCATCATTTTTTAACTGAGATGTATGGGGTTAGTTTCAAGACTGAAACAATGCAGGCATGTTAGAAAATCAAACTATTTATGAATGGAAAGTCACGTGTTAACATTTTTAACATAACAGAATGATTTCTGCCTATTACTTAAAGCCCAAAAACATTTTCTATATCAACATTTAAAATGTCAAAAGTTGCAAATAAGAAACAGATAGGAAAATGATGAATGTGCAAGGCAAGAGCCCTCCTTCTAGCACCAAATGTGAGCATCTTTTTAAATATGCAAATACTAACATCTCAAACATGGGTTAGTACTTTACAAATCTATCAAAATAACTCCTATGAAATACATTGTAGATGTTTCCAAATGCAATACATGACAAAATAAAAACTAAAGCATTAGGAAAGCAATAACAAGTCACCTATTCCAAAGTGGATTGGTGTCACATGTGCTAGTGACCCTTTCCCAACCCTTGATCAATAGCTAAAATGATGAAGTGCAATGGAGATGAAGAACAAGATTATTTCTCAAACCAAGAGAGTAACCTTGCATAAAATTTGTGGATCCTTGAATGAGAATGAAGGCCTTCTTTTATAGATTTTGTTGATGAGAGATTGGCCAAGAGGGTGAATGTGGGACTAAAGATCCTCCAATGAGAATAGGCCACTTGTCAAGTGATGATAGGCCAATGGTTGTGCAAGATTTGGGAAGAATGCCCATGAGAGGGAGAATTTGAATTCAAATTTTGCAATTAATTTTGAGAGGGGGACAAGAAAAACAGCAATTAATGCTATGTTGGAGGGACAAATCAACTTTCCATGTTGAGGGAAAATGAGGGTTTTTAATAAATCAATAAAAGATTTATTTGTGCAAGTGGAGATATCTAGAAAATGCAAGTGGGTGAGATTAGTATTTAATCAAGGTTAGATTAAATAGATGATGATTATGTTAGTTTAATGCTGATTAGGTGAGTTTGACTTTTATGATTTAAATATTTATTTATTTAAATCAGAAAAGGATGAAATATGGATTGGATTTAATTAAATAAATGTTTGACCTATTTAATTAAAGGGATGATGTTTGATTTATTAAAAGGCTAATGATAATGTTTATTTGATAAATGACCTTAGGAAATGAGATTATTTAATGAATGGATGAAAGTGATGAATGGGCCTAATGTGAGACCTAATTTGACTAAATCTAATCAAATGTATAATGTTAATTATGCATGTCTACAGTATGTTATTAAATTTTTTTATTTTTAGTTATAATTTTTTTTAATGTTCTTTTGATATTTTTTTTAGTCTTTTGTTCATTGATAAAAAAATTGATAATAGAAATTATATTAGGGTGATCCCACAATAGTGGTTTACAATTTTTGGCCAAACTGGACACTGGAATTATTATTTTTAACTAAATCTTCACTTTCGGGTACCTATAGTGGCTAAACCGTGAAGAATTTGAAGATGATGCAAACTAGAGTCTCGTCACATTTTGTTTGTAGATTCTAAAAATATTTTTTTCAAAAAATTTGGAATCGATTGGACTTCTTTTTCCATCTCCCACAAAAACTGGCTTTTTGAAAACAACATTTTAAAAAAGTGACGCACACCGTATAACGCATAACTTTTTTTCCATGAAGGATAAAAATCTAATTCTTTTGAATTTAGATTTGTAGCTCTGATATCTAGTGCTTCCACTTGGTTAGATAGTTTTTATTGAATATTTTTTCTTTAATCAAGTTTCAAGTCAAACCAATTACAATTCGCATAGCGCAATTGTATAATGCGTAACTTTTTTTGTATATATCAAAATTCTTTTTTTTTGTTGGATCAAGGACTTCAATATCTGGTGCACTCATATTTTTCATTTTTTTTTTGATAATCTGTTATTTTTCCACATGTTTAGAACAAAGACCTTCATTTTCAATGAAAAACCTATGTTTAATAAAACTAAAAAAACAAATACATAATGAAACCAAAACATATTAAAATTATATTTGTTAGATAGCTCGTTTTGAGGACTACTTGATTCTAGTTGGGTTTCTGAGGAATCCTCCATTTTCATCCTCAAACTAACCTTTGAAGTGTAAAACATTAGGTTTTGTTTGTGTCTGAGGGGGAGAATTAGGGTTTAGGAGGGTTCGCCCAAACCAGGGTTCGAGTGAACCCCCAGGGGTTCGCCTGAATTGCAAACCACCTTGATTACATGTATTTTGATTTATTTTTGGGCGGCAAAAGCATTTAATGGGTTCGCTCAAAACCTAGTTCGAGTGAATCTATTTTTGGTTTGTGTGAACCTTCAAGTTCATACGAACCCCCAAAATCAAAAAATTTGCCATGGGGTCATTCTTTCTCAATTTTCCTTCCTCCATAAAATTGTAAACCACTATTGTGGCTTCACCCATTAATCTAGCTATGAATTTAAATAAAAATCAAATAAAAGAGATTTTATGAAACAAAAAAATCAAATAAAAGAGATTTGATAAAACAAAAAAATCAAATCAAAGAGATTTGATGAAACAAAAAGAACAAATAAATAAATAAATAATAAAATAATTCAAATATTTGCATAAACTAAAATAAAAAACAAACAAATACATATTATTTTTTATCGCAAAGAGAAATCAAAGATGAAGCAATGAAAATCTAATAAATCTAGACGACTAACTATATTACCGTAATTAAATTTAATCAATGAATTGGTGGTAATTTTATGCTGGAATGATATAGCAAAACTTGTGGATTTGACAACCAAAAACCATGTTTAAATCTAGCTTAGATCCTCTGAAAATGTCTCAGTAGATATACATGCAAACAATATTTTTCTTTCCCAATCAAGTCACTTCCTAATACGAGTAAAAAAGTTAGAGGTAAATTTACATACCTGGTTTTATCTTCCTCAAAATACTACACTTCACTTGCCTGATCCTTAGTGATGAACTTAATTTGTGGAAGACAACTTTCTCTGTCAAGGCCATTTTCAATTAAAACTCCTCTTGCATGTGCCTCTAGCATGATCATTCTACTATGCGAACAGATTAGGTGCTTGATTCTCACCATGCAACAACATGAGTCACATCTTAGAGGCACCCCGATTCCCCACTCAGGACACCTGATTGTTATGTGGTGGCTCTCTCACCATCTTGGAACAGTCTTGGAATTTCCTTAACTTTCATGAAAACCATTAGTGAAATTTCTTCCATCAAATCTCAATAATTCTTTCATCTTCCTCAACTTTGCTGCTAATTTCAAACACTAGATCAAACTCCCCAAACCAAAGGAACCCTCCCAAAAGGTTATAAAGACTCAAAATCCACTCTTTCCTCCAAACTCCTCATCCATCTCCACTTTTCCCTTCCAATGATACAATTCATGTTTTTTTATAAGGCACACAGGCCCCACTCCAGACAAAAAAAAATAAGGGTTCTAGAAATTGGCGCTTGAGTGTAAAAACAACTTTTTTTTTTGCTTTCGTTCCCGTTGATGGAATATATTGCATGATATATGTAAAAAAGAAATTAGTTAGTGCACCCTTAAAATGAGGGAGATAAATAGATGGTAAGAATGATAGTTTGACGTATTATATATATATATATATATTAATATTTAATATATGTATGCTAGTATATACACATTGTTCTATTTCAATCAATATGTCTACACAAAATCAAACAAGTGCCACGTAGTGGCTAGTACTTTCCCTAATAGTATTGTAATTGTGAATGCAAGTGTTTTCTATTCTAAATATGTAAACTAATCTAAGAATACAAAATGAAAACACTAGACCACCTCAAATGACTAGCCTAATGAAAACTCAAAAGAAAAGTAAAGATAACGATTATACCTTGTGTATCAATCTCCTTGGTTGGCCCTTGATGTTGCTTGATATATGTGCTCCTTCTTGATGGCAATAAATGAAAATGGATGTAAGGTCTACTTGTATGAAGATCAAACTAAATATGCCATGGTGATGAAGTGAAAATGGTTTTGTAATGCAAGGGATTGCTTGATGATAGCTTGAAGATGACTCAAAATTTTGCTAGCATGAGGATACTTGAATGCTAAAAGTGTTAAAATGCATTAGAAAAGGGGGGTATTTATAGGAAAATTTGAATTCTCTAGAGAATTCAATGGTCGGGATTAAGCCACCATGGCCAAGATGGAGGGATATGGTGAGTTGAGGACTCACAAGCCCTCACATCTTGAGATGTGGAAGGTGAGGTGTCCAAGGGTAGGATGAGATAGAAAAAGGTAAAAATGAGGTGGAAGAACGTACAAATGATGTGGAAGAAGGACATTAGGAGATGAGAAGATTTCCTCAAAAAGGAACTTCTTGTCCCTGGAAGTGAGAATGAAAGTGACACTTGAGGAATTTTAGTACTCCTCAAAAATCTCCATGGGGAATAGGAAAGTAGTTGGAAAAGGATAGCAGCGGAGAGGACAGGAGGCAGCCAGGGCTGCGGGGTAGTAGAAGGACGTAGGGGCTACAAGACTGCAGGGTGGAGGATAGGGTGAGATCAGGGCTGCAACACAACCAAAGAGGATGAGGAGGGAGAGGAGACAACATAGGAGGCATAGAGCGAGGATGGATGTGGGGGAGGAGATGGATGTAGCACAGTTGGGCAATGGGAGGGGGCTGAAAGGATGAAACATGACAGGTAGAGGAGAGGGGGCTCGAGGTGGAGATGTTGGATGTGCTCGAGGTGGAGGCGGGAGTGATGGGACAACAAACGGGCATAGGGAGTAGAGTACAATTGAGGAGAGTGTAGGTGAGGAGGAGGGTTGGGTAGGAGGGTGTAGGGGCTGTAGGTCAGCAGGATGGAGGACAAGGCGAGACTGGGGCCAGAGGATAGCTAGGTAGAGCAAAGAGGAGGAGTAGGTGATGAAGGGGGGCCCAGGCAGAGATCAGAGCTGAGTAGGAGCCCCATAAGCTAGAGATGTGGATGAGTGAGGAGAGAGAGGATCCTGAGGGGGAGGTGAGATTTGTAGGATGATAGATGAGGGTTGGGCGGAGGGGACAGCTGAGGAGAGTTCAGGTGACTAGCAGGGTGGAGCAAGGGCATGATGAGATGGGGCCAGATGCTATGGATGTTGATGTTCATATGGTGGAGCCATTGGTAGTGGTACCAAGTGCATCAACTAAGGATCCTATTGTATTATCGAGGGGGGCTCAGGCAAGGGTACAGATGATAGAGCAGAGACTAAGGATTATAGAGGCAAAGTTGTGCAGACTTCAAGCAGAGGAACAAAGGGATTATGGTTTCATTATGGATCACTTGACCTCATAGGTACAGGACGTGGAGAGGGAGAGGGATAATCTATGAGTAGAGGTACAGGGAGTACGTGGTGAGCTGGCCAGAGTGACCTGAGATCAGGATAGACTACGAGCAGCAATGACTATAGCACAGGCTAGAGGACAACAGGAGCCTGGTGGGGCAGCAGATCAGGGTCTAGTAGAGGGGGTCTCAACAAAGGATAGACAGCAGGTCGAGAGGGAGATGGAGGAGTTGAGGGTACATGTGACAAGATTGTTGAGGGAGAGGACAGAGCTCCAGGATAGGGTGTCTATGACAGAGACAACACTTGGGGATGCGAGGGTGAGGGCAGAGGAAATAGAAGCCCAATTAGAGACTGTACAGAGAGAGAGGGACATGGTGCATACAAAGGTGCAGACTCTCCAGGGTGAGAGAGATAGAGCACACAAAGAGGCACAAGTGATGCAGGAGGAGAGGGATAGGGCCACAGAGCAGGTGCAGACCTTACAGGGGGAGAGGGATGCAACATTGGCCTAGGCAGAGAGCGCGGAGAGAGATGTGGCACAGGGCTGGTCATAGGTAGTACAACGTGAGGGGGGGAGATGGAGCTAGAGGTACAAAGATTACAAACACATATACGAGCTATGCAGGAACAAATGCAAGATGAGAGAGATAGGGCCACAGAGCAGATGTCACGACTGGCATCAGAGAGAGATCAGCTGAGGTTGGCACATGATGCATGGACACAAGAGAGGGGCATCATTAGCAGAGATCAAGATAGATACAAGCATGACACTTATCATCATGTGGTTCCAGATCCAGTGCATCGCACATTTCAGTATGTCTGACAGGCTCCTCTAATGCCAGTAGCATCCCAGACATTAGGGACATGGACCCGTGGATACATTGAGTCACTGGGGACCCTCCCTTGTAGGGGGTCGGTGCCCAACTCTCCACAGAGGTCAGATGTGGGTAGCTCATTTGGTAGATGAGGGGATACTAGATTTTGAGTGGTGCAGGATGAATAGTATAGAGTTTTTTATACTGATACTTTATTTTGTTATTATGTTGTATACAATGGATATGTACTTTGGTGATATCGATGGACCTTATTATGGACTATGTGATGGATATACGATTTTGACATTTATATGATATGCGACAGTCCTTATTGACACCATGTTATGTATATGATGGATGATTCTATTTATGCATATGTGTATGTGTATGATTTTATGATGTGTGATCATGATTATTTGTACATGTTTATGATGTTAGATGTTGATACTTTGTATGGATGCAAAGTTCTAACTTGTGCAATGTAGGATGTGATGTATGTTTTCATGATTTTATGGATGATGCATATGGACTTAACATTTTGTGATACAGGTGGCGATGCATGTATGTGTTAATGATATAATATGGAAATGCATGGAAATGAATCTAAGATGCTATAGAATAACTAATAATGATTAATTTAAATAACTTAAGATAATAATGCAATGAACCAATAATGCAACATAAATGTCAATAAGGACTTGCATGATAATGTGGGTGGATGGTGTGAAATTTTCACTTGTCAAAAACCATTGATAGCCTGGGAAGAATGGGAGAAAGAGAAGGTGAATATTTGCACAACCAAAATCATAAGTTGATGGATAGGGATGAATGCAATGAACTTGATTTATGAAATACAATCCTAATTCAAATTTTCCATCTTTGGAGCACTGATTTTTGCTATAGCATAAGACACCATGTGCCAAGGTATATATAAAAACCAAGGCAAGTTAGTATCTAATGCATAGAACAAACACAACAAACAAGGTTATCCCAACGCCCCAAAGTGATAGAGACTTTGGTCGGGCCAAGCATTAGGATAACCACAAGCACAAAGAGACGTCCCATTGTAACACAAGATCTTAGAGATCTTGGTGGGTACTACGTGGGACAACCCAACAGACAACATGTTTAATAAACGATCAAGATATGCCCCTATGTTAACCCATCAAAACACACCATAATATGATAGATCATGGTGACCTTGATTAGTTGGAATAGGGAGCTTAAACAATAAACAAAAGCCAAAAGTATTAAAAGATCACAATCAAGTTCAAACATCCTTTGCCATAGGATCAAGAGGATGGATGGGGTTGATGAGGTCTGTTAGGAAGGATGCATCCTGTTGAGACTAATGATGGATACTAAACTAAGATGACCCACACGACGCATGATTTTTGACATTAATCAGATATTCTGATACTAGAGGATCTTTTTTGTGATAAACCAGCTGGATAAGGGCATACTTGAGAACATAACATAAGAGACTAGATAGAAGACTGACACAAGACTGACACACCCTAATGACCTAGGGGCTCAGGGGCTGATCAAAGATTAGCCTTGCCTATGTGAAAGCGTAGAGCCCTCGTAGTTCAAGAAAATACCATGGATAAAAATGGAAAGAGGACCAATGAAGACTGATGATGAAATACATGACTGAAAAATGCCCCGGGGGAGGATCAAATGATCAACCTTGCCTATGTGAAAGCACAAGGGCAACATAGTTCGGAAAAGACAAATGATGACCGACTATGGATAAGAGTGCAAAGGGGACAATGGAGATAGATGATGGATTACCGAAACGAGACAGTCAAAATGCCTCAAGGGTAGATCAAATGATCAGCCTTGCCTATGTGAAAGTACAGGGGTAACGTAGTTCGACAAAGGACAAAGAGACCAACATGACCGAATGATCTATCGAAGTAGAGACCGAAACGATGACGGGCCCTAGATGATGACAAACTAACAAGAGAACCCGACGAATGACACAAGCTCAGATGAGGATAAAAGCTCAGGATGATTGATAGCAGATAATCGTCCAATACTCAATCAAAACATACCAAGTGGCCAAGGTTGGAATGCAGATGAAATGATAGGATAAGATAGGATATGGAGACATGCAATAACTAGGACACAAGGTAGATAATGATTAAGCTCTCTATGGATGATGCCTGTTACTAGGTTTCCACTCATCGTACTTATCCAAGGCGCCACCAAGGGTGGTTTTCACCATAGGATGAACTTATTTCTCTTTACTATTTTTTGGATTTTTCTAATTTTTTATTTTTTTGTATTTTTTAGATTATGGCAAGATAGAAGAACCCAACTGATTTAAGTTTAAAACCTCTTTAGGTGCATTATGTTGATAGGTTCTTCGAGGGGTTCCCCTTTAGGTGTGGCAAGGTGGTAAGCCCTTGATCCATATTTTGCTGTGATAACATAAGGACCCAACCAATTAGGTTCAAACTTCCCCTTCTTGTCTCGGTCCTGTTGTGTGCGCTGATTTTCTTTAAGAACTAGATCTCCAATGTTAAATTGGCGGGGATGAATTTTCTTGTTATAACTCCTCTTGAGACAATTTTGATATGCCTAAAGGTGATTGTATGCTTTGTTCCTCTTTTCATCTAGGAGCTCCAATTGGGCAAGGCGAGCAACCCGTGATTCTTCTTCGGTGATGAGATTCTTTAAAGATATTCTTAGAGATGGGATTTCAACTTCAATTGACAAGATGGCTTCAACACCATAGACTAGGGAAAATGGAGTGACGCCAGTGGGAGTGGGGATGGATGTGCGGTAAGCCCAAAGGGCAGGGTGGATGTGGAGGTGCCAATCGTGACTAGTACTGTTAACAACCTTTTTCAAGATTTTGATCAGAGTCTTGTTAGTGGCTTCCACCTATCCATTACCTTGGGGATAGTATGGCGTGGACCACCAGTGTTATATATGAAAGGTGTTACAGATCTCTTGTACAACTTGGTTTTTGAATGGTTTACCATTGTTAGAGATGATGGTGGAGGGGATGGACCGTATCTATAGATGATATGGTAGAGGATGAACTTGGAGATCAGAAGATGGAGGATATATCTTGCCAACTAAATTAAAACCCCATTGAGAAAAGGGCCATGGTGCTACAATGGGTTGTAGATCTTGAGTAGGAGCATGTATTAGGTATGCATGTTGTTGGAAAGGTAAGCATTTCTTCACAAAGTCACAAGAGTCATGATCCAATGTAGGTCAATAATAACTAGCCCTCAGAATCTTCTTTGCTAAGGCCATGTCATTTGAGTGGGGCCCACAAACACCACTATGTACCTCTGTGAACACAGTGTGAGCTTCGGCTTCGTTCAGACACCGCAGAAGAGTTCCATTATATCTGCGATGATAAAGAGTATCACCTATGATGGTGTAATGGGATGTACGTTGGATGAATGATTTGCGTTGATTGCGAGTAAGGTCATCGGGTAGGATGTTGTCGTGAAGATAAGCATAGATTTCAAGATACCATGGAGATGCAGGACCTACAATTTCGCACACCATCTCACTCTTAGGGATATCATATACAGGGATTAAAATTTGTTCAATCAAGAATTCACATTTTGTTTGATCTTTAGGCATGTCAATCAAGGAACCAATTATAGTCATTGTGTCAGTAGCCTTGTTCTATATTCTAGGGATTTGGTCAAACTGAATAGAGGTGAAAGATTTCTTAAAGTCATCAACCATGCATTTATAAGGCAACAACTTCTCATCCTTTATTAAGAACTCATCATTGACTTGTTTGATGACTAATAATGAATCACTGAAGACTCTTAAGTAAGTGATATTCCATTTGATTACGATTCTAAGGCCAGTGAGAAGAGCTTCATACTTTGCTATATTGTTGGTGCATGGAAAGGCGAGTCTGAATGACTTTGGAATATAATCACCTTGGGGGTGACAAACAAGATACCTTCCCCTGATCCATTATGAGTGTATGACCCATCAAAATATAGTGCCCATGTGGTGGCTTCTTCTACTGTAAAGACCTCTTCATCAAGAAATTCCATCACCAAAGGATGTGCATCAAGTAGGGGAGCATCGACTAACTAATCCACTGTCACATGTCCCTTAATAGCTTTGCAATCCACATATTCTATGTAAAAATCACTTAGCAACATGATCCATTTAGCCATTCGGCCAGTCAAGGTTGTTCTAGATAGCAAATACTTAAGCGGGTCAACTTTTGATATTAATTTCGCTAAATGGATGGGCATATAATGTCTAAGCTTTTGTGAATAGAAAACTACGGTGAGGCAGGCCTTCTCTATTGAAGAGTAGTTGAGTTCATAGCCAACTAAGGTTCGATTGATATAGTAGATTGCTCTTTCTCTGGATGACTCATCGTATTGTGCTAGTAGTGCCCCCAGTGCCACTGAATTAGCTGAGATGTACAGTAAAAGTGGCTTCCCTGGGATTGGAGGCATAAAGACTTGAGGATGAGCCAAGTATTCCTTAATTTTGTCAAAACCTTGCTGACACATAGGATCCCACTTGAAGGATATATTCTTTTTTAGGAGGTGGGTGAATGGTTGACATTTGTCTGCTAACTGTGCTATGAATCTTCTGATGGATTGTAACTTACCTTGGAGACTCCTTAACTGTTTTAGATTGCGAGGTGGAGGCATATCTAGAATTGCTTTGACTTTGGTTGGATCCACTTCTATACCTCTCCTATAGACAATGAAGCCCAATAGTTTTCCTGACGTAACCCTAAACACACATTTCTTTGGATTTAGACGCTACTTGTAGTGCTCTAACCATTCAAATATCTTTCTTTTGACTACAGAGTGTTTTGCTCTAGTTCTTGATTTTCCTAAGAGATCATCAACATAATCTTCCATGATGATGTGGATAAGATCATGAAAGATGACAATCATTGCATGCTAATAAGTTGCTTGCTTACGTTCTATATGGCAGAAGAACGTGACGATATAACAAAATGTACCCACAAGGTGTAGTAAATACTATTTTATGTTGATCTTCAAGAGCAATCATGATTTGGAATATATCGAGGAAAAGCCATCCATGAGGGGACAACATCTCTGCGTGTCATGCGGTTAAATCAACCAACATGTCTATGCGGTAAAGGAAGTCATATTTAGGACAGCGCATTAAGATCCTTGAGAATCATGCATATTCTGACATCCCCATTAGGTTTGGACACTGGCACAATGTTGGAGATCCATTCGGAGTAGTCAATGGGTCTTATAAATTTGGCTTCCAACAATTTCTCCAATTCTTTCTTGACCAATAGGGCAACTTGTAGGTGCATTTTGTGGAGCTTCTTCTTAACTAGTTTTGCATCAGGATGCACATCTAGATGGTGTACAACCAAGGCAAGGTCTAATCCATGCATGTTTGAATATGCCCATGCAAAATTGATCTTGCTTTCCTTGAGGATCTTGGAGATGGTAGAATACTCTTCTTCTGATAATGCTTTGGCTACATAAGTGATTTTGGGATCCTCTTCAGTTCCCAAATTGATTTCTTGTGTTTCTTCTATCAAGATAGAGGATTGTTTAGACCATTGTGTTCCTACAAGGGGAAGATGAATGTCCCCATCTTCTGGCGGCTCACTGAGGTTTTCACCGTCAGATACGTCCTTTGTTTTGACTTTTTCCGAGTCAAGAAGTGCCTCAAGGAGGTTTTCACTAGGTGACCCTTTTGGATTTTTCTTTTTCTTATTTTTGCGACTAGGGCATTCATCTTCCCCCAATCCCAAGAGGTGTACATAGGTATCCATTGTGGTAAGTGAGTTGGTAGGTGTGCTATCATGTTGGTCCCAATTGATGAGTTCAGGATGGCGAAGGGAAAGGCTAATGGTGCAAACAGATGGGCATTCAAACATGGAAGAAAGGGATGCATGGTCTACATCATCGTACACGTGTATGATGCATTATTCTTCTGGTATAGCTTCCAAAAGACCATCGCTTGCACTGATGGTGTTAGAGGTACTAGTCGATCCTGGACCCTTTTTCTTTTTGTCATAGCCTAAGCCTAAATTTTTTGGACGTACAAAAGTGTCAATCGACTGCTTTCTTCCTAGCTCTTTTAGACCAAGACCTCCCCCTTGATAATTGTGTTTTGCAGCGTACTTAGAGGGCCAAGGGTACATCTCTTGAAAATATTCCTTTAAAGGAGGAGTAGGTTCAGGTTCTTCATGATATATCCATTGACTTATATCATCTTCAAGCATATACTCTGGTAACTCAGAAGATACATAAGTGCTAGTGCCCACATTTTTGGAGTTCAAGGTGACTACCTTTTATTCCTTCTTTGGTGCAGATTCAGAGGGTTGACCATATGTGTGTGGTGAGGGTGGCATGGTTGTTACATTCAAAGCAGTACGCATTTCATATTCACCACATCCCTTGTCAATGATCTAGACCTTGGTGATAGTGGAATCGGATGTAGAAGATGGGGCGGATGTGGTGACAAGTGATGAATTAGATGATGGATTAGATGAAGAAGTCGGCGGTGGTCCCATTTCAACTCCTAGACAGTAATGGGAGTGGGGGAATGAAGCTTCAAGTGAGCGACAATATTCAAAAGGCTGAGGATTGACTTGTATCGTAACTTCCATTCCATTAAATGGGAATTTCAAGCATTGATGATAGGTGGATGGGATGGCTTGCATGGCATAGATCCATGGTCTACCGAGAAGAAGATTGTAGGGGAGATCCAGATCAAGGACATGACAGGTGGTGTATTGTATAATAGGGCTAACTTGAATTGGGAGCTCAATAACCCCTTTAGAATCCCTTTCCGCATTATCATAAGCCTTTATAGTGATAATCTGATTACTTAAATCAGCGTGGGTATATCCTACCTACTTTATGAATTTTAATGTACATAGATTGAGAGCAGAGTCATTATCTATCAAGACCCTCTTTAATTTATGTCGGGCGACGAGAACCTCTATATGAAGGGGTTGATTGTGGTTGGCATTGATGGTAGGCATGTCGTTTTGACTGAAACCTAGTTGGTAGGTTGATGACAAATGTCCAACTAGGGCTTGGAATTGTGTGGGGTCAATGTTATCAGGAACACGGGCATCCTATAAAGCCTATGTCAAGATTTCATGATATATAGGAGAAGACTTTAGCAAATCTAAGATAGATATTTGTGCTGTGGTCTTTCCTAGATGGTCAAGGATGTTATACTGAGAGCTCACAAGCAGTGATGGGGCTAGCGCTGCAGCTCTAGGGATAGTAATGTGGGTGCGGCAAGTGGTAACAACACATTGAGGCTCTTTTCCTTTGACATGTATCATAGACACATGTGGTTCCGCTTGTTCGATGTGCATGATGAGACCCTCATAGTTAAGTGGCACATTTTTGTAACTGATGTTGTTGGTGTTGTTATTATGATTATTGTTATTGTTAGGTCCTGGGTTTGTGTTAGATGTGCTAGGATCTTGGTTATGCTTAGGGAAAGCATTTTGATATATTTGTAATTGAGCATTGGACAATGAACTCTGGTTGGCATCCATATGAATATCTCCTCAGTCT
>VDFB02329635.1:0-18098 GCA_007258455.2 Sequoia sempervirens
AAACCATCTACCCACCTAGATATTCATTGTTTAATTGTTTTGAGCGATTTTGTGTGGTCTTTTGAAGCAGGGGGCATTAATTAACTGTGAATTCTATTTTGAAAAAATGGCCATCACTAAGGGAGCTCAAATTCTTGAAAGTGTAAGGTGCAGATTCATTTCAGAGAAATTGGACTGCATTCCAGAGAGCTTGGAGTCTATCTTCACCGTCCCGTTCAATAAATCTGACAGGAAATTTTAGCCACTTCAGGCAAATTCTAAAACGGGTACCTAGTGTGTGTTCTCTTTTTGAGACAAGGTACCTTTATGGATGGAAATCAAGTTATCGGTCGTGTCATCTGAAGTATGATATGAGTGGGAGATGAAAGGAAAACTTGGAAGGCCAAAATGATAGCTGCTCTTACATACCTACTCTATTTATTGTGCCAACAAAATATGTTTGCAATGAATTTTGACTGTTCAGGAGAGATGTGCATAATACAGGTTCACGTTAACCAGATAATGTAGTATCAATTACTCTTGGAGTAAAAGAAATGGCACCCAGATTTGCTTTTGCAGAACTGTGGGGCAAAGGGAATGACGAAGGCATCACACCAGTTGTCGTGACAATGGATAATCCCAACTGGTCAGTTCTTGAAATTGAGAGTAAGAAAGTAGAGAATGGCGGTGGTGGTTGGGGGCAAGGACAAAAGAAGCAAGAATGCAAGACAGTTGACATGGGTATTGCTCCTCAGGGCTCACAGAGCTGTGGAGTGCCTGTTGTGGCTAGCAATGGGGCTGTGGGCTATGTTTGGTCTGGCGAAGAATAGGGTGATTTATAGGCAGCAAGGAGGAGTGATCATGGAACCGGACAGACTCACAAGGGAAAGCTGCTTGTGTTCATAAAGGCATTTTTGGCTTTATCTGTAGCAGCAATGGGTTGGAGATCGGAGCCTATATGATGGGTTGGCATATTACTAAACATATTGAGGTTGAAGGCGTTCAACATTGGATTTATCTAATGCGGGTTTCCTTTAGGAGCAACTACATTGCACCCCCACTTCAAGCTCTCGCAGATGTCTGCACCTTATTCTTTTTAATTCACTGCAGATAGGCTCATTCTGTCAATAGGATGCTTATGGATCAAGTATATGAGGATCAATTCAAAGCCTAAAAATGACACTTATGTTGGCGAGGATGTTGAACAAGGCGAAGCTGTCTATCCAATGGTCCTTATCCAAATTCCCATGTGCAACGAGAGACAGGTTATCAGTCAGTTCTTGTTTTTCAGCTCATTTTTTTGACGTTTTTTCCATCATACCACACTTTGATATGTTTTCTTTGCCTATTAATAAGTTTATTATTCTTATGACAATTTGCTACATTTATTTTAGTCCGTTTTAAAAAAAATTCTTATACTATACACCAGTAAAAGAGTGATGTGTAAAGAAAAAGCTTAATTCAGCTTCAACAAGAGACATAACACTTCTGAGATGGTCCTCATCACAGATGCTGAAATTGGAGGTTAATTGGAATCATTTTTGGTTGGTAACCATTCGAGAAAATGAGCCAAACCTGAACTTAAATAAGAAGCTTACCAAAAAGCTCAGCTACAAAGAAGGCCAGTACCTTGGCTGTAGAGCAGTCAAGTGTGCACATGAGAGGTCCTAGATTTGAATCCTATTTGGTCTATGAAAATAACATGGTTTCAGAATCTAGATAGGAGTTCTGATCATCAAAGTGTATGTCAAGGGGGATGTAGAAAAAAATGAGATACACTTGAAACATAATAAGAAACATATCATAAATCTCGGCCATAGAGAGGGCTGGTAGCTCAGTGGTAGAGTACCTCGGCATGTAAGGTAGGTCCTAGTTTTAAGTCATAATTGGTACATGAAAAATAACATGGCAGAAGAGCCAAACTAGGAATCCTGAGCACCAAAGGGTGGCTCAAGGTGAGGTGTTAGAGAAAATGAGCCACACTTAAGCTATAACAAGGAGCCCATCAAAAATCCTGGTCACAGCAAAGGTGGTAGCTCAATGGTAGAGCATCCAACAATGCAAGTGGAAGGTCCTAGGTTCAAGTCTTAGCTGGTTCATGGAAAATAACATGGTACCTTTCCTTAGTTTTCTGGTCTATCCACTATGAACATTTTTTGTAATTGTTATTTTTTATTGTTTGATAACCAAATGAAGGTTCTACTGGGGCCTTCACCTGTGTAATAAAAATGCTAACAACAGATTACAAATTCATGGTTATTACAAAGCAATCTCGAAACTATAAAAAAAACCAAAGGTTCAACGGACACAAAAGAGCTCAAAGACAACACCAAGCTCCAAGAAAAATGAGAAAACAAGAGTGCTTATAGGGTCGCCCAACCAACCACACCACTAGCCACTGCATCATTGCCATCACCAGTAACACACTCCTTGTTGGTAGGGTATACAGCTCCAAGTAGATCCTTAGATTCACCAAGATCGATATTGCCAAGAAGGAATATTAGAGATATCCACTCAGTATGTGCAGCATAAGCAGAGATAATGTGGTATGGTCCAAGCATGTGGTTATGAAGGGGCACATCTTTTGATCATGTCTATATTATATTATAGCATATATGTATACAATAGATTAGTACAAGATATAGAGTGAATGCATGTGATAGAGACAAGTATATGTGGATAGATGATGTAATACATTGAGATACAATATATTCAATGTCAGTGTTATATCGTATATATGTCTATATGTGTTAAATGATAAATCATTTGAACTAATCTGCATTGCCTCTTTAACATTAACACTAAGATTTCAAACACTAAAACAAGATCTCATCAGCCACCTAACCTGATAATTCTTGCTAACATTTGGTGGCACCACCCAAGTTTTAGTCCTTTAATGCTTAGAGGGGTTACCGAGGAGAACACTAGGATCTGGTCCTTTTTGGTGCTAGGCACTTAGTGGATGACTTAGGAAAGGGGGGGGTATTGAACAAGTCAACTGCCGAGGCAAATCAGGTGTGACATTTGGGGCAAGATAAGATGAGATGGGGCTATAGAGACGATCAAGTATGCAGCATAGTCAAAAACAAAAAATGGAGGATAGCAGAAGAAGAAAGAGAACGAAGAGAAGAAAGAATAGATAACAAAGGAGAGAAAGACAATAGAGGTACAAAAGCAAAATATAGGAAGAGAATGAATTACGTAAAAAGGAAGAGTGGTTTGCCAATAAAATTAGAAACAATTGAAGCTCAAGTAATTTGGGGAGAAAAAAGAACAAATTAAAAATGCAACTCACAAAGGATATGGATTTCAAAAGGTCGTATAGGTGGATGGAAGATGAGGTAGAAACATTTATAACAAGTGTAAAGGACAAAGTGGTAACAAACACAAGATAATCTTCAAAATTATCAAATTAGGGAGCAAAGGAGGATGTCCAAGTTGACAAGCTGGTTGGGTAGAGTACTAATGGAGGTAGCCAACACCAAGAGAGAGAGAGGTAGATGAAGTAGAATTAGAGGAAGAAAGAGAGGTAGAGGAAGTAGAATTAGAGGAAGAGAGAGAGGTTGAGATGCCCTTGAGTTTGATTTAGGAAGAAAGGAACCATGGGAGATACAATGCTAGATCCTAAAACCCTAATCTTGAGCAATGAAGATTTAAGATTCTTGACTCTAGCAAACCATTGGGTGATAGCATTAAGTGGCAGTACTATATTAAAACAAACATGAGAAAATTAGAAAAGAGATGGTAGTATAGAGAGAGAAGATAGTGTAGTAGGTAGGGTTGAGTAAAGGAGAGAAAATTTCATAGAAACATTAGAATTGGAAGAAATAGAGGAAGAAAATGAAGAAAAAAATGATAAGATACACACATAATAATGGCTTCAAGAAACTATAGAAGATAGATCTCACACAAAACAAGAGATGTTCGTGGGCCAAGATACCCTAATATTCAATATATGTAGAAATAGAATAAACCCTTGAGGTAGGGTGACACCATACGATACTCCAAGTTATATCTTCAAGAAATCCCAAATAAAATATCATACTCAACACATATCCTTACAATGATAATCACCTCCTGTATATAGACCCCCTCCTAATAACATAATGGAGGGGTAATCCCATTGAAGGCCTACTCATCACTTGATATAATTAACTACACAAGTTGTCTACATGGACCAATATAACTAACTTAAGGGATGTGTGCCTCATCATGTTATCTCTATCCACCTAAATACATTACCGAATCACCCAAAAACTAGGTCTATTTAGGGTACGAAACGTCTCAGAATTTGAGTCTGCATGGAATTGGCGCAAAATCAAGTAGGGTTTGGATTTTTTGTCTTGATCGCGAAAATATTGTAAACCACATTCTTTATTCCTAAATTGTGAAAATTAAAAGCCCTAAATGGACGAAAAAACGTAAACGTCTTTGGCTGCAGTCTTTTTTAAGATTTGTTGAAAAATGTTATTTTATTTTTTATGTTTCTTATTTTTAATGGATCACCGCCTAGCCTAGTATGGGGTCTTTTTCCTTTGGCATTCTCATCCAAAGGGGGGGCCATGGGACCGCAACAAAGCGTTGACCAATGAGTTTAGTGCACATGATTCCAGATGGATTGAATCGATACACACTGGGTAGTGGTGGGAATAAGTAGTGGGCATGCATTTTTGTCCCTATTTTTTCAGCTTCTGAGAGAAACTTTTTTTCTTGTGATCGGTGATGTAGGCGCGACACACCCTCGGGTACCATGGGGACGGGGGAAGATTGGATCTCATGGCCTCTTGCCTGCAACAAGATGCTTTAGCTAATTGGGCCAGGGCCCTCGCCCCAAAATTATAAATAAATAATAATAAAAACTAGTATATATTATATTAGTACATTGTTTAATATAAATTAATAATAATATAAAATTTAAAAATTATAATATACAACATTATTAAATATTACTATGTTTCTTTTTAAATAATATATTTATGATTTTTATATGTTTTTGTATGGACGTACCCAAACATACCTAGCCCCCCACAAAATTCTTGTTGTATTGGCATATCGTGCCCATGTACCCATACTTGAACCTATACCCGATTCAACAACTTAGCATTATAATATCATATTCCTAGGTACATAACATGCCTTCCCTCCTTGACATGTTTTGCCCCTGAAACATGAGAAGAAGCCAAATGGTGTGACTATCACAAGTCATTACAAGTATCACACCGTCACCAGTCATCCAACCATCCATTGTTGAACTTTGTGATGGTTTTAATTTGATGGTACCTAAATCCCATCCTTTGCTGCACCCATTTGATTCCATTCCTTATAATACCAGTCCTCCTTTGCTTCCATGAACAACCATTACTTTTATGATACCACTTATTGTTGTATTCCTTTGATTCCATGTAGGTTCATAGTGTTTGACTTGTTAATTCCTTGTAGTATCATGTCTCCATGATGGTTTTGTCCATGACTCTTCCCTCTCATTATGATGTGGATGCCTATATAATGCACCCTTTGATATCCCTAGAACTTGATTTTTCACCATTTGTTGCCACTTGCTTTGTTGACTCGAGAAGGGGGACAAGCTTTTCCTCTTTTTTCTTTATATTTGGCTCCTCTTGTTTGTCATTTGATTCTTTGGTGCACTTTTTAGTGGCTTCTTCAAATTTCTCTACCTTGACTTTACTTTGGTCTTTAATATGTGTAATATCTTGTAATGTAACTTTTTTCCTCCCATACCAAAGCTTCATGAACTTCTTTTGCACATTAATGTTTATTGTTCCCAAAGATTCTAACCAAGGATAACCAATAACAGTGTTCAATCCATCCCTATTGTATTGTCCCTCTTCGCCTGATATTCAATCATGAAGAAATTTCTAGCCTTTTCTATTCTTGGAGGTTAGAAATAAATTAAACAATAAGGGAATATGAGAATAGTTAAATTGAGGCCAAAAAACTATAGTTTTGTTCAATTTTATTTAATTATTCATAAAAGTGGGGCCACTTTAAGTGACAACTTCATATTCACTAAGCAACTCAACATGGGGGTTAATAAATTAAAAGAGAAGCCTAAGTCTATTATTCTGGAAAAGGACGATTTATTAAAATGGAGATAAGATCTTTTTGGGGATCGATGGCTTTTTGAGAAAAAGGATAAGAGGCTTCGATTGAGTTAGAGGAAGCATTCAGAAATTGGTTTTATTTTTTATTCTCTTATTGAGCTTTGATGAAGATTCTCACCAGGACGAAACCCCTGTGATGAATGGGATGAAAACCCCATATCAATGAATGATACTCTTTGGAACGACTATGTATCCTGTGCAAGATTAAGGCGTGAAGATTGGTGAAGGTGTTTGAGATGAGTGGAAGCAATCTGCTGATTCTGGAAGGACGTGTTACCTTCGAGGTTGAATCGCTGCAAACAGTAAATGAGAGGTGGCTTGTTTGTTATGTAAATGCTGTTGGTTGAGTGTCACGTGGAGATTGAAGGCTGTTTATGCATGTGTGGACACTGGGGAACTCTCAACCTCAAGTCGTGGTTCCAAAAAGAAGTTCTGGACGAACTATCAAATTGTTTTGTATATCAGACCAGCATATTCACCAGGTTCTCTGACATTTATACCTTACTGTTTCATTTCTGCAATACTATATGTAGTTTAGGTGTTTATTAGATGCATGTGCTTGGGCTGCACTATAAATCTGGGCGATTCTCAAGTCAAATAATTTGTAATGGAAATTCATAAAAAGTCATTGTTTACATGCATTTTCATTTAATGAAGTGTTCATCATTCAAGCAAAATTCTGAGTGCTTTTTGTAAAAGTTTAACCTCTATCAAACTGGAAATTTCAAAACTCTTCATACTTCTGGGAAAGTATATTTTAGTGGTATCAGAGCTGGTAATCTTGCCAGCTTGTTGGGGTTTTAGCATTGCATGTCAGTTTGGAGGATACCCAGATAGTTGCATGTTATGTTTGATCAGTTTGTTTTGATTCTATGCACTCTAGAGAGGTAGGATCATATAGATATTTCACCAGAAGTAGGTCAAGACAGCAAGAAGAAGGGCCTGATTTTATCCTAGCTGAAGCTGAGATGGGTGAAAGAAGAGGTGAAAGTCCTCCAAGTGATTTGAATAATCAGCTTGATAATTTCTTGACCACCTTTGCCCAGTAGCAGCAACAAATGCTACAACAATTCCAGGATCGTATGATTACAGCTATGGGTCAAATGAGAATGGATCATGCCAGATCAAGAAGAGCAGGCAGTGATCATAGCAGAAGCAATGCTGGACTAGGAAATCAAGGTAGAGCAGCCTCTAATGCTGTTAGGACAGCAAGCACAAGGTCTGCTCAGCCTCTACGTTCTACCTTTGTGCCAAGGCAAACTGAAGAAGAAGCAATTACGGAGGTGGAGGAAGAGACACACATCACTAATGATGTTATGGTAGCCTATGATGAATACAGAGCTCTTCCACCTGAGGTGAGACAATTGATTAATCTGAATCAGTTTATGAACCAGCGGGAAGATAAAGCCAGATTTAGATTGGAGAGGCAAGATAGGGGACTCAGAAGACAAACTGGTCAAGGCACTCAACCCAAGGAATACAAGGAAGCATTGAACAAGGTTCCTTTATTGACCTTCGATGGAAGCGAGAAGATAAGTGCTAGATCATGGGTGCATAAACTTGACACATTCCTGTCCTTGAAACCTATGGAGGAAGATAAGGCTATACAATTTGCTACGATGCATCTGGAGGGTGTAGCATATGATTGGTGGCACCATGGGTTAGTATCACAGGATCATGCCTTGATACGTTCATATGAGGAGTTTGTCAATAAACTGATTGCACGCTTTGACCGGAAGGATATCGAGGTTTATTACAGGGATTTGGCTTAGTTGAAGTAGGCTGGACATGTTGAGACCAACATCAATGAGTTCCAAAAAATAGCAATCATGGTTCCTGACATGATTGAGAGGCGGGTTACTATGTTGTTTCTTGAGGGTTTGAGTGACAAAGTGAGGGGTTTAGTGAAGGCTCATAAGCCTAGTACACTACATGATGCCATTGGCCTAGCCCTTGATTTGGAGACTACACCTCCCTTGCAGCCTTAGAGAAATACTTTCGGTGGATTTTTGTCCAAACAAAAGAGTTCCAATTTGCAAAAGAACACCACACCGAAATCTGATCAAGAATCCAAAAATGAACTGCGCAGGAAAAAGTTATGCTTCACCTGCAAGGAGCTGTGGGAGCTTGGCCACCATTGCCTTGGGAAAGGCAAGGTTCACTTGATTGAGGTCATCTCAGATGATGAAGAGCAAGATGATCAGGAGACTGGTACTAGAGATGACGGTGTACAAGAGGAGCAGCCTCCACAGCTAGAGTTGGATGATTCTAGAGCTAAGGAGATTCTCCAGAGCACCATAGCCTCATTATTTGGAGTCCCTAGACTTCATCCATTCTGTTTGAGAGGTGTCCTTAAGGGACAACACATGGTTTGCTTGGTGGATAGTGGAGCCACGCACAATTTCATCGATGAGGGTCTAGTGGTAAGCGTGGGCTATAGGTTGAGGAGTTTTCAAGATTCAATGTGACTGTAGCAGATGGGTTTCAATTGAGTTGCACTAGGATGGTTTCCCAAGTTAGCATCCAGATTGGAGATTACACCTTGACTGATAACTTCTATGTACTGAGTCTTGGTAATATTGATGCAGTTCTGGGTTTGCAGTGGTTGCAGTCACTTGGGAGGTACATTCACGACTTCCGCAGAATGGAATTAGAATTTATGGTTGATGATAAAAAGATTGTGTTGAAGGCTATGCCTAACGGTGGTCCTTGAGTAGCATCAGCTAGGAGGATGGAGGCTTTATTCAGACATGGAGAGGTGGATTGGGCAACACAGTTCTTTATTTCTACCAAGCCTACCTCCGATAGCAAGCCACACTACCATGTTGACATCTAGACAGTGTTGGATAAGCATGGGGTAGTATTTGGAGACATTCCTCTAGTTCGACCACCTGATCGTGGGTTTGAGCACGTCATTGAGCTTGAGGAAGGGGCTAAACCTGTTATAACTACGCCCTATCGACACCCGCACCATTTTAAGGAGGAAATTGAGAAGACAATCAAGGAGCTTCTGAGCATGGGACACATTCGGCCAGTTCTAGTCTGTTTGCATCGTCAGTTGTTCTTGTGAAAAAGAAGGATGGGACTATGTGCATGTGCATAGACTATAGGCCTTGAATAAGAAAACAATAAAGAACAGATACCCTATTCCTAGGATTGACAAGTTGCTCAATGAGTTACATGGGGCTGTGTTCTTTTCCAAGATTGATCTTCGTTCGGGTTATCATTAGATACGAGTCTGGGGAGAAGATATTCATAAAATTGCCTTCTGTTGCCACTACGAACATTTTGAATTCCTGGTCATGCCATTCAGACTCACAAATGCATCGACCACATTCCAGTCGTGCATGAATCACACATTCCATGAGCAGTTACAAAAATTTGTCTTGGTTTTCTTCGATGACATCTTGATATACAACAGGACATGGGATGATCACCTGCATCATTTGGATGTAGTGTTGAGTATCATGGAGGCTCAATCGCCTTACGTGAAAGCTTCCAAATGTGAGTTTGGGATGATTGAGATACTCTATCTTAGACATGTGATTGGGGCTGATGGTGTGAAAGTACACCAAGAGAAAATACAGGCGATTCTAGATTGGTCGCCACCGAAGAACATATCAGAGTTGAGAGGCTTCTTGGGTTTGTGCTCTTACTATAGGAGATTTGTGAGAGGTTTCTCACAGTTGGTGTCATCTTTGATAGACCTTACTAAGAAAGGTGCATTTCTTTGGTCTGAGGAGGCATAGGTAACATTTGACAAGCTCAAGGAGGTCATGAGCTCATGTCCAGTTTTAGCATTGCCAGACTTTACACAGTCGTTTGTCTTGGAGTGTGATGCATTGGGTCAGGGAGTTGGTGCAGTTATAATGCAGAATCGACATCCAATTGTATACGAGAGCAGAAAGCTGAGGGACACTGAGAGGTTGTACTCCACATATGATAAGGAGATGCTAGCGATTATGCATGCGCTATCTAAGTTCAGGTAGTACTTAGTGGGGACTAAATTCTTGGTCAGGACTGATCACAACAGTCTCAAATATTTTCTACAACAAAAGGACTTGAACGAGCGGCAACAAAAGTGGGTGAGCAAGATTCAAGCGTATGACTTTGATGTGGAATATATTAAGGGAAAGAAGAATATTGTTGCCGATGCGCTCTCCAAAAAACCAACACTTTGCTCTCTCACTGAGATTTCAACTGATTGGAAATCTCAATTAGTGGCCAAATACACCAAAAATACTTTTTCCTGTGATTTGATAACACTGCATGAAGAGAGAGGGGGAGCGAAAGCTAAGAACCATCTGTTTGAATAATATTTTCTAAATCAATCCATGTTGCCACCCTATCACTAATCAAAGTAGTGAAAGGGGATTGATCAATACCCTGATTGGCTAAAAGATCATCCACCTTATTGGATTTTGTAAAACCATGTGTTAATCACCTTTCACAATGAATCTTTTGCAACCTAAAGAAAATGTAAGAGCAATACCTTTAATTGTTTCTCTCCATCATGCTTCATTACTAGTTTGCATTCCCAAAAGAAAGAGCCACCATGAATAAATGTAGCCAAAAAGCTACAGTAGCTCCAGCAAACTCTGGATTGCCCCCAGAGACGCTATCAAAGTTCAGTTTGCAAAATCCATCCAGAGGTCTAAGCTATTTAGCTTTCCCTCTAGCAGCATTTTTATCTCTTATTCCATTAAGGGGAGATTTGCAATTGCTTTTCCTTCCTTAAATAATAAATAATAATATGCCATTTCAACCATGAATAAGAAATTGTGCTAAACACGTTTCAAAGTGATTGCCTTCTTTTTGCAAGTCATGTTAACATGTTCTAGATTCATTTTAATGAACAGTTTTTCAACTGATAACTGCCAACATTGTATTGTTTTTACTTTTTAGTCCTGTTATGCTTGAAAGTGAAAGGTTATGACTGCATTTACTTTGTTGCCAATCAGTATTAATTGAGACTGGAATGAAGTATTTAATGATATCATATCTATTGACATAATTGTGAAGAAACATGAAATGATATTATTCCAATCAACAGTCCAACAAAATTATCATAACTCCAGGAAGGGCCAATCAATATTGAACAACTAAGGAAGTTAGATATGAACTAAAATATTTGGGTAAGCACAATAGTGGTCCATTTTTAGGATTTTTTTTGGGAATCAGGTACATTATGTCACATTGATTGTTCTTGATCTCTGGAATCTGATTGCATTTGTTTGTCGTACCTTTGACTTGGCATTAGGCCATCAGGAGTCATGATATTAACTCTACAAATGAAAATTTGAAGGAGTGTTTGGATAACACTACTGCATGAATGTCAACAAGTGGTCTTGGCTTTTTTCTGATTGGACTATGCTTCAAAATTTTAGAACATTTCCTTGTGATAGATAAATTTTGCCTACATTGCATTCATCTGAGTATCCTCTGAGTATCCTAGCAAAGTACAATAGAAAATATGAGTTTTGTGATTGTCAAACATTTTTGGTACAATATTTCAATTAAAAGATTCCCATTGCCACTCTAAAAGCATTACAGTTGAGTGCATCACTTTTTACCTGTCAAGAGGTTCTGAAATGTTGCCTGTCTTGGTCTTCAAATTAATAGCAATAATGAAGGTGCTACTGATGAATGGTTGCAAAAGCTTGATAAATGCATTGAAGCCTATCTTTGTCAAAGAACCACAGGGTTCTTTTTTGTGTCAAATCATTTGTTTTTTAGCAAGGCCTTATATGCAGTAGAAATTTTAGCATAGTTCCACGGGGACGCGTCCCCCTCGAAAAAGCAGCCGTCTCGGAGACGGGGACGTCCCCGAAATGCGGGGACGTCAGGGAAACGTCCCCTCGCCGTCCCCCCGCCGCCCCCCCGTCCCTCCGCCGTCCCCTGGGCGTTTCCTTCACAGGGAGTCTTCTTCGCGTCTCCGCGTCTCCTCGGAGTCTTATCCGCGTCTCCAAGTTTCCCGCGTCCCCTAAGTCCCCTTATTAAAATAATGATTTTTTAAAATTTTTTTATGATTTTCATTTATCATAGGCATGAAATATTTTAAAATTTTAATATTATATTACTATAATTAAAACTTAAAATATAATATATTATTATATTATTAATTATTAATTTATTATATGATTAAATTTTTTAATTTTATGACTTAAGTCTTAAGAGTTAAGACTAAATGAATGTAATAAAATTTCTTTTTCACCGAGCATTTTCATTTTGCATTCTGTGCGACTGTGACTGTGTTGGCGAGTGGCGGGAGACTGAGAGTGAGAATCGGAGCCCTCTGAGAAGCAAAAACTGGTTATTCAACTGATTCAGCTTCAAGCGAATTTGACCAGGTAGGTTTCTGTTTTTATTTTTTTAATATTTTATTTGTTTTCACTTTTCATTGTGTAATCAGATGCGAGAATCCAAACGGAAACCTGCCGGAAGGCGTAGAATTTAAAACATTTTGCGAATTTAAATGCGGCGATCTACCCGCTGATCAGCGAGGCTGTGGTTTTATTTTTTTAAATGTCTGGCCATCACGGGAACTCTGGAACAGCCGAACAGATGCCTCAAAGAGGTGTCCGCTCATGGACTGCGACCAGTCCATGAGCGGACACCTCTTTGAGGCATCCGTTCCACTGTTCCACATTTCTAATCTTTCCCGTGTGTTGGGTTTGGACTCTGGAATTTCGCATTACACAATGAAAATCTTTCCCGTGTGTCGGGTTTGGACTCTGGTATTCCGCATTACACAATGAAAACAAATAAAATATTAAAAAAATATTTTAAAATTTAAATGTCTGGCCGGCTTTGCAGCCGCAGTCACTGAGCTGTGTGGATTTTATTTTTTAAATGTCTGGCCGTCCTTGGAACTGTGGAACGGATGCCTCAAAGAGGTGTCCGCTCATGGACTGTCATGGGGTGCGCCTAAATTAAAACTTAAAATTTTTAATTTTTTTATAAATTTAATTAAAATAATAAAATTTGATTATGCGGCATGGCTCTTTGTGCTCTGCAAAATGTGGAAGCACAGGCAAGGAATGTGAACTGTTTACAGTTTGAGTCTTGACTCTTGATAGAAAATGTGGAAGCACAGGCAAGGCATGTGAACTGTTTGACTGATTTTTTCAGTCAAGCCCGTTTCATCTTGCGCTCTCCTCATGCCATTCCGCAATTTCAGTCTGGCGATTTCGGTTATGAATTATGTGGTATCAAAGCAGTTCACATGCGCTGCGGTAGCCAGCTGCACCGTTTTGCAAAAGCAAAGCAGTTCACATGCCTTGCACGTACTTCCACTTTATAAGGTCGATTTTTAATTTTTCCGTGGAGTTATTTTTGTTTTTAACATTGTTTTGCAGCATCATCATCATAATGAGTTCACAGTCACACCATAGAAGTGATGATGAACCAGACATTCAAAGTGTTAATGATTCATCAGATGATCCTGACTTTCAAATAAGAGGGGAGGCTGAGGGTGAAGTTCAACCACAAGTACAACATGGCTCAGCCTCAAATACTCAAACTACCACAAGTTCCATTGGTGGTAAAAATAATAGCTGCCCTTCAGAACTCCTTCAAGAATGGGCCAAGGGCCCCTTTGATCCAAATAAACCTTTAAAACAATTTGCATCCAAGGTAGCAGCAAAGCCTGGGACAACTAGGGGCACTAGATTATGGAAGTGTCACATGTGTGAGCTTACATGGTTTGGCAGCATTACAAGAACTAATGCACATTTTCTTCTTGTTCGAGGCAAAGGTGTAGATGTATGCAAAGCTGTGGCAAATAATTTGAAGTATAGGGCTGAAATTTTAAAATTATGGGGTTGTAATGAGGATGAAGTGCCTACATCTGCTACATTGCAACATAAGAGTTACATGGGTGATCATATTTCAGCAGTGTCTACTTCTACTTTGCAGAGTCAAAGGCCACCAAATCCGTTCAGTTCAAGTTTAGCAGAGCCTAGGGGGAAACGTAAGATGGCATCTTCACAACCTATAGCAAGTTTATTCAATGTGCAGGCAAAGGATGAGGCAGATGATCATCATTGTAAAATTCTTTGCCGGCGTTCCATTACGTGTGTCTCTTATTATAAAGGGAAGCGTATTCAAGAATAATAAAGAGCCGGAATAAATCGCCATATTCACTTAGAGGAATAAATTAGGGATAAGCAGTGGATTCAGCATTATTCCAAGATTAATATGTGTTTACGATGGAAGATGAAGACACCGGGTCCTGGGATGGCACTAAAAGTCATGGATAGATTGGGGCGGGACATGGGCATGATCACTGTGTATCACATCTCTTGCTGGCAGACCCTTGCTACCGTTTATTGATTGTTGGGGGCTGTAGGGATGCCCATGTGATTTCAAGATCCTCCAAAGGATCTTGTAGAGGAGGTTCAGGCCACAAGTAGCTAGTGCCCGAGTAGTGAATCGGCCCATGTGTCGCGAGCTGGGAGGCTGAGATTGAGGCAGCCTATAGACATATTTTTGGACTCCTTGTTGTGTGCATGCTATGAATAATGCACTTAAGGACATGGGTAAAATCAGCTGGATCAAATCTATTGTCAGTGATGCTAGAGATGTGCAGATGTTTATCTGCAACCATCATCATTCACATGCACTTTTCAGGTCCTTCTCCAAGAAGGAATTCCTGAAGCCTGTAGAGACTCGGTATGCATCATACTTTATTCTCTTGGAGAGGATGCTTGAGTTGCAAGAGCCATTGCAACTAATGGTAATGACAGCAGAATGGAACAGATGGCCTGAGTCGAAGACACAGCAGGGATTGAGGGTTAAGGAGGTGGTGAAGAATGATGTCTTTTGGGCTAATGCCAAGTATATTGTCTCCATCATTGAGCCAGTCTTCAAAGTTATTAGATTTGGGGATTCTAATGCACCTTCCCTTGGAGAGGTATACGAGTGTATTGATTCCATGCTTGATCAAATGAAGGCTAAAGTGCGAGAGAAGGACCCCACAATGCAATTCTACACCGAGCATATTTATCCAATCATTCAGCATAGATGGGAGAAACTCAACACTCCCTTACACATGGCTGCCTACGCATTGAACCCAAAGTGGTATGTGCCACGTCCCGGCAGAATGACACCTATGGAGGATGTTGAGGTGAAGGAAGGGTTCATGAAGGCCATTGACAAAATGTATGATCCTATAGAGGCCAGCTTGCTTCGTACTGAGTGGACAAAATTTGCTACTCTTTGGGGATATTCAGAGGCAGCCAAAGTAGATTTGGAGACTATGTCACAGGAGGACCCCAAAATGTGGTGGACTATGCATGGGCCTAGATCTTTGATTACTACTCTAGCTATTCGTTTGCTGTCCCAGGTTTCTAGTTCTTCTGCTTCTGAGAGGAACTGGTCCACTTATAACTTCATCCACTCTGTTAAGAGGAATAGGCTCACTTCTAGGAGGGCAGAGAAGCTTGTGGCTGTCCATAGTGCCTTACGTCTCATTGATCGCAGCACAACTACATACAAGGAGAGTCCAGCAGCCAGATGGAATGTAGAGCCAGAAGAGCCAGCACAGATAGATGAGGATGCTACACAGACAGGGCTGGTTGGGATTGGTTTAGATGAGCTTGAGCATTTGGGGTCCTCGTCCGATGGTTCCAGTGATGAGGAGATTGACATGGAGATTGGAGTTGGAGTCGGAGATGATTAGATCATTAGAGGCATCAGGCCATTAGCTATTTAGTATTTACTATTTTGTTTTTGAAGTTTGAACACTGTTGTGTTGATAACTTGATAGTTGATACTTGATTGTAATTATGAATCATGACTATGAAATTTTGAAATTCAAATTATGAAACAACTAGTTCTCGTTCCGGTTCCAATCACAATGTCTATTAAGTTACAAGTATATTTTCATTTTGATTTTCATTGTTTCAATGTTCACTAGTTCAATGAAATCATTGCAATGTGTTTAAACTCTAAAATTTACTTATTCCTTAGGCTTTTACAGTTATACATCTTTTTATAACTAATTTTTCAAGTACTATATGTATTTCAGCGCACCGCCCCCCCGCCGCCCCCCGCCGTCCCCTCGGCGTCCCCAAACTTAGGGCCCCCGCCCCCGCGCCCCCGAGACCTGTCCCCTGCCGTCCCCCCGTCCCCGTCCCCGAAACTTGGCGGAACTATGAATTTTAGAGACTGATCAATAAAACCTATAACTTTGAACTTGTGATAGAATTGTAAAGAGAGTTAGGAGTTCAATCACATGTGGCCAAAAGAGTTTGGTAAAGTATAATGATTTATTTTTCTTTGCCTGTGTACATTCTTGTTTCTCATGTGTTGCCTTTTGAGTTATGGTATTTCATATCTAAGACTACAATTCTGATCTGTCACATTTAGAAGACGTTCATCTTAAGTTATTTCTCTGATCTACAGTCTCTAGCATTCACATGAATTCACTTTTTGGTTTTGGCATCTCTATTTAGCTAAACACTGTAATATCTTGCTCAAAAATGTCATGGATTTGTTATTGACATTCATTATTCCTTAATATATCATGGAGCTTTTGGTAGGCTTTCCTGTACCTTTTTTTGATCTTTTTTGGGCTAATAAGATATGTGGATACTAATGGGCTTTAGTTCGGTTTTGGAGACTGAGCAACATCCATTTTGTGATATGCCCGCTTTAGTCCAATGGGACACACATGGGTGGCCCCCATTAACACGATTGCTTGATGAGGGAAACACTCCAGTAGGTTTTGAACCCTATCCTTCACAATGGTAGTCACACTGCCTTACCACTTGACAAAACCTGCTGGACTTGGCTTTCATGTTATTTGAAACTAGAGTACATTGTTTTTATTTTGGAATTCATCAAATGCATTTTGTGGCTCTCTTACTATGACTATCCTTGGTTTCAGAGCAATTATAAGCAATCAGTGACTTCAATGCTTCCAATTCATTTATCAAAGTAAACTGCGGACTGCTAACTTTCCACTCTACAGTCAACTTGTCCCAGTTTAATAAAACATAGTGGTTGGGGTACATGGCCTTAGGGAGACGAAGCCCATCCTTGTATATATCTTTGAAATGGGTCATTTACTCCTTTGTGTGGCCATCCATCATTGAAATGAGTCTAATTGAGTAGGATAGTTTTCCTTCCCCAAAACTGAAAAGCAAACTCATACACACATGCATATTGGCTGTACCCTGTGCAGCCAATGTTTTTGAAGAGGTACTCTCTTCCAACAATTGAGGACTTGCTTGATGTCCCTTGTTACCAGTGTTTCTCAGACTTTACGGGATGGGGGGATAAAGGTAATGGGGTTTTAGGGATGGCAAAACATTTTCCTAGATTTTTTTGGGTCAAGTGGGGAATGGATATGTGTGTGTGAAAGGGGGATGGGGTTTTGTGGATGGAAAAAATTTCCCTAGATTTTTGGGACAGCTGGGGGATGGCTATATATATATTAAAGTATATAAATATAACCATAATTTACACAAAATGTACAAAATTATTAATTAACTCTACAATTGAGAACACAGCTGATAATCAATAATTCAATATCAACTGTCAAATCATAAATGTGAATGATAGATTGAGTTGGTTTATATTATAAAAGCATTACTCTGAACTGGGATTGACTTGGCAAACCAAATGTATAAATGGAATTCAATTACATGAGAAAAATTCAGGAAAAAAACATTGTTTTCCACCTGGCACAACACAAAACAATTTATAAAGAAAAAAAAAAAAAAAAAAAATTATTTTAAAGACCCGAGTTTAATGGCCATGGGAGGAAGCCTGATGTCCCTGGAATGTTACAGGGATGTCAGGAACAGCAGGCCATTCCCACAGGGTTCCCACAGAAAGAGTACGTCCCTGGAAGAGTCTCCCACTTGGGGAGATGTCCCCAGGAAAAAAAATTGGGACAGGAAGGGGATTGTTCCCATCACCCAAACATACCCGGACAGGGAGATGTTAGGAAAATCCTAGAGACATGTCGGCCGTCGGGGATGTTTGGAA
>VDFB02329636.1:0-17306 GCA_007258455.2 Sequoia sempervirens
TTATCCAAAGTCAATTTTCCCATAATCCCATTCAAAAACCGCAAGTAGGCATCCCAAATCCACTTAAACAAAAGCCAAATCAACTATCTCAAGTGAGTCAAGATCAAAATCAAGAACAAATTTGGCAAGATAAAATTGCAGAACTTTCCAAAATAGTTGAGGCATTGCGCCAAGGGAAATCTCCACCACCGTTACCTACATCATTTCTTGGTTTAGGGATTCCCCCTTTACCTAACACTAATCACGCCACCCAAATCAATCCACATAATGCCAATAAAGCCATCACATCAAATCCTTTGAATATACCATCGACATCGCATCAACATATGGTATCCAATCAAGCAACAATGATGATCCCAACCAATCAAAATACGGTCTCCCAAGAACCTATCACCTCGGTTATTCCAACCATCACTATCCCTTCAATCATTCCAACCACCACTATCATGCCCATCACATCTCAACCCCTCACTACCATGATCGCTCTGAGCGTATCTCAAACACTTGTCACTACATCCAACATGATTTTGAATCCACCACCACCCCCACCACCACCAATTTCCACCACATCAATCCAATATGATGCGACATTACAAGCTGCTTTTCAAAAGGGATTCCAACAATATCTAGCCATGCAACAAGCAACACAAGCTCAACAAGTGCAACAATCCTTTCAAGTTGTCCAAGCCTCTCAAGCTACCCAACCAACACGAGCACAAACACGAAAGATGACAACTATTGAAAACAAGGATCAAGATCAATCTATCACTGAGCACACGTTTACTTCATCCAAGGATCAAATCGACATATGTCAAGAGTCACTTTTGAATCATGATCAAAATCCACCAACAAAACTCGACAATGAGCCAATTCAAGAAATATCAACATCACTTGACTCTATGGTCGAAGACATTCACAATCTCTCCACTGCAATTAACAATGATCAAAACCTCTCCATCGATGAGCACATTGAGGATGTATCTACACAATCCGATGATCAACTCACCATACATCAAGAGCCACTTTTTAGTGATCTCTTTCAAGGAGTGTTAGGATTATTTGATCCAATTGACATAATGCACAAGCAGTTCACCTATGATCATGTTGAAAATGTCTCTACATCGCCTTATGAGGTAGAGGACATATCTCAAGAATTTATTCAAAAGCATGATCAAAATCTTTCACCAAGGTCTAGCAATGGTCCCTTCCAAAACATGTTGATCCCCTTTGACCACATGGTTACAGATACTGAAAGAACCCTGAAATCGACACTTGAGGATATTGAGCCATTCCCCATGTCTAATAACGACGTCCAAGAACCCTTTGTAAGAAATCCATCCTTTGAAGCTGCCCCATGTCAAGAACTTGATCCAAAGCATGTCAAAAGCAACTCCGAAATTAATCAAGATCAATAATTTATATCTTCAAGATACTACAATAATCTAATGAACACTCTCTTATCCATGCAAGATGATCATATCCATGTAGCACATACTCCTCCATCTACCCATGAGATGCTTTCTACAGATGGGCACGTAGATGATCTTCATCTAGAACAAGATTTTGTTACACAAAAAGAGAAAATTATTAACTCCTACAATCAAACGGAGTTGTCAACATCAGGATCGAATATGTCCCAAACTCAGATTGAGGACATCATGAATAAAGATATCCATCATTATTTTCCCAAGCAAACAAGTCAGATAGAACATCCAAAGTTAGCAGAGCAGCAAATTGAAAGAACGTCAACTACGGAGGTCATTTGTCAGAGCAGGTTTACTGAAAAAGATATCTCAAAACAAGCAAAATCAAGGAATGAAAGTGATACTATCACCATACTGGGGGCAACTTTGTCTCAAGCAAACGTCAACATAGGGAGCACGAAGAATCCTTATGATGAAACTAGTGTCAATACTGCAACCAGTCATGCCGTGAATCTTCATCCACCCATCACCCCATCCATGAATTGGGACCAACGACAAAAAAAAGAATTGAATCAAAGAACGAAGAACGCTATCAAAGCAAAAGAAGCAAAGCATAATGGACAAATCAAATACATATGGATACCAAAGAATACAAAGAAAGATCATCCCTATCAAACTCCATCAGTCAAAGAAACTGTGGGGCAAAATCAAAAAGGGAAAAGTATCCATCAAAGATGTCCACAAAATCAAAAGCAGGCTTTTCAAGCAATGTACAAAGTGTATCAAGCAGTTGGTCCTAATTCCATGCACACTTCCATATCCACCCATCATTGCTCATCTTCCCAAGTTTGGAGAGTCAAAGGTTCCAAACTGTCAACCAATCCATCTCTTATCCCTAAAAGCACTCCATCCATGCCTCCACGCATGATATCCAATTCTCATATTGACCGTGTATTGGCAACAACCCTTCATCATAAGGATTCAGAAGGCAATCTATCGCAATGTGCGCACAAAGACAAAGTCAACTCCAGTATCAACGAAGCAGATCAAGAATCCCAAAAGTTGCATTCAAGTGCACGTATCTTAGCAAAGCAGCTCCTTCAGGCAGGATATCGATGGCACATTATGACAGGGGCATCTACGTCAACACCACCCGGGTGGTTCGGCATGAATCTTTCATAAAACCAAAAATCAAAAATATGAAAATCAAAAAAATTAGAAAAGTTAGAAAACAATAAAGAGAAAAAATCGTCCTCTGAAAATTATGAAAGCTCCTCTGTTGATTGGCGCTTTGGGCAAGACCATGATGAAAACCTGGCAAACAGGCGTCATGAGTAGAATCGAGCATCTACGTGCGCCAGTTCTGTTGAAAGCATCTCATCCCATCCATAATAAATCGAGCATTCCATCCATCGCATCCATAATAAATCCATCCATCCATGAACCATTTGTCCAATTCATTTGCATATATTTGCATCCATCATCTTAGTTATCTTGATCTTGATGAAATTTTGGAGCACACTTTATGCTTGCTTACGGTAAACATCTTGACATGGGTCATTTTCATTGATCCTATCCTATCCTATGTTATCTGAGCCATGAAGCATTATCCAAATGAGCATTCGTTATCTGAACAACTTATCTTATCGCAAGATAATCCTTGGCATCCTTTGCATGCTTATCCATATCCATCCATCCATACACTTATCCGAGCATCCATCCATCACATTCCATACATTGCTAGACATTGGGGGCAGATATTTACATCTTGCTTCTGGAATAAATCTTGGTCTATGTCCTCCAACTTATGTGGCGATCCGAACATTGGAAAACATGAAACCAAATTGGTCAAACCACTTGTGAGCAAAAATCCAAATCATTAGTCCATGGCATATTTTTGATGAAAACATGTACTTATCAAATTTCATCTTCAATCGAACATCGATTCAAACAATCAATATCAGTCGCATCTAACGCTGCACGTCAAATGTGACATCAAATCATCCAAACATCTTTTGTTCCAAATCAAGCTTCATCAAACATGATCAATCAAATCCAATCAAAAAAATCATCATCTCGGGATATCCTTGTGTTGCTTAACACTATCCTTACATTTTCGTGTATCCTCGACAATGTTATCATTATCAATCCTGATCAATCCAATCCTTGCATTGTTGTGTATCCTCAACAATGTTATCATCATCAATCCCATCAAATCCTTGTGTTGCTTAACACTATCCTTGCATTGTTGTGCATCCTCAACAATGTTATCATCATCGTCAATCCATCGATCCGATCAATCAAACTTAGCTTGATCTTCAACAAAATCCCAAACAAAGCATTGATATCTTCACACATATCCATATCCAAATCGTCAAAACATGCAAAAAATCCAAAAACATCCAAAACATCAAAAATCCAAAAAACACTCAAAAAATCAAGAAAAATGTCAAAAACATTGAAATCTGAACTACGTCGTCTCTGAGCTTAAACGTAGGCAAGGCTAATCTTTGATCAGCCCCCGAGACATCAAAATCCAAAAACATTCGAAAAACATCAAAACCTAAAAACAGCCTCAAAAACATTTCAAAATGTCAAAAACATCCAAATATTTGAAAAAAATCCATCCATCTCATCTCGCTTGCACCCGCAATAATCAATCATCCATAATAATTGATCGCCATCTTCATCCTTTGGCAACGCAAACAGAAACAATCATAGCAGTCAGCAAAATCAAACTTCAATCGTAAAATCAAAATCGAAACAATGAACCATTGAACACAAAATCAAAGTCTTGATCATTTTTCAAACATGTCAATCGACCTTATATCAACAGCCTATCAATCAACTTATCAAACCATCATCATCCTATACAAAGCATGTCCTAGGATCCGTTCCGACAATGGGCACTTTTATCAAATCAACCACTTTGGGTAAACAAAACGACGTGTCATTAACATGTCCTAGGATTCGTTCCGACAATGGACATTATCTTTTGGCAATAAGTTTTGGCTCCCATCTTTTGAAACACATCCCTCTGGCTGAAGGTATGAAGAACATTGGCTTGTTTGTGTACTTGGTCTTTTCTTTTGATTTATCTTATTGTGCTCATTCCAAGGACCTCTCGATGATATCCGAACGAAGGATTTAGAGAGATAGGAATGGGGCAACGATCATTATTATTTTGTCTGCTGTGCTTGTTGGACTCTCTTGTAATATAACTTGGTGAATACATGCTTTGTTAGGTACGCCCTAGCAAGGTTTCCGTATGTCAAGTGTGAACAAGAATACTCCTATCTGCTTGTTGAGTCAAAGTCCATCACACTAAGTACAACGCCATCCTGGTCCTTCATACCTTGATGCATCGTACTTAGGCGTGTTATCAAACATAAAAGTAAGTGACCCTTTGAAAATCCCAATCCTTGATAAGCAAATCATCATCTATCATCATCATCTCTAATAAAGTCTCGATAATGAAATCATGGACTTGATTTGGATCCTCTTGTCATCATCTCATTCCAGCACTAACATCATACATCCATCATGCATCCATCATGCATCCATCCTGCATCTGCAAACCATCAATAAACTGCATACCACATATAATTCATATCATACATCATAGGAAACATCGATCATTTCACATGCATTGCATATCATCATCATAATATAGATCTGTTAGTCTAAGCATATCATAAATCATCCATTGCATAATCATAGCATATCACATCATCCATCTCATCCGTCTCACATCATATCATCATTTAAGTTATTTAGAATAATATAGATTTGTTATTCTAAGCATCTTGAAATCATCTCATTTGCATCGTCGTCCATAACCACCCATTTTGAACCTCTTTATCGCGAGATCGACCCTCAAATCGAATCTTTTCACTCGATCTCTCGAGGGGGCAATGTACCAGTGTACTTCTTTCCGCTGGGGCATCCGAAAAATCAGAAATTTTTTAAATTTTAATCGTGGCAAGTTTATTCTTTGAACCAACGCAACAAGTACATTGCTTCAAAGAGGGGCAAAATGTAGACATGCAAAATTTACATTTGATCAAGTCCATTCATCAACTGAACTAGATATTGCATTAGGCACATTCATCACTTTCATCCGTTCATTAAATAATCTCATTTATCAAATAAACATTATCATTCAACCTTCATCTTACATCATCCATTTAATTAAATAAATCAGGACTCCATTTAAATCAAATCCTAAATTATATTTCATCATTTTCTGATTTAAATAAATCAATTACCAAAGTCTTGAAAGTCAACTCATATAATCAGCATTAAATCAGCCTAATCATCATTAACTTAATCTAATCCTGATCTAATGCTAATCCCATCCCACTTGCATTATCTAGATCTAGCCACTTGCACAATAAATCAATTTTATTGATTTATTAAAACCTCATTTTCTTTCAACATGACAAGTCAAACATGGCATTTATTGCTCTTCTTTCTTGTCCCCCTCTCAAAATTTATGGCAAATTTGAATTCAAAATTTCCCCCTCTTGGGCACTCTTCCCAAATCTTGCATATACATCAACTAATCACATGATGACAAGTGTCCTCAACTCATTGGCTTGTTTTTGATCCCACATTGGTCCATCTTCAACACTTGGCATTTTGAAAATCTTTAAATAGGTGCATCATCCTCAAGCAAATCCTTCACAATTTCATGCAAGGTTTCTCTCTTCATTTGAGATTTGATCTTGTTCATCATTCCACTCCATCATCTCCATTGGCATTTTATCATTTTGAGCTTTGATCAAGGATTGGGAAAGGGTCACTAGCACATGTGACACCAATCCACTATAAGATGCTAGTTTGATTCATTAGAATGATGCCCTTCTATGTTTGCTTGTTTCTTTGACATCATTCTTGTGATTAAATGAATCTTATAGGGGATCTTTTGGTTTGCTTTGGTTTACTAACATTACTAATGGTTTTTGTTTTTGATCCAATGCAGATTTAGGGTCCTACACAAACTATGAGGAAAATATATAGAAGAAGAACTAGCAACCTTATGTGAAGGTGAAACATGTGTATTTGCATGACTAAGATCCTTGAGGAAAGATGATGCAAGAGAGGAATCTAAAGGAGAATCCATATATCATGTAAAATAAGTTATCATGAAATTGGCAAGGATTATACCCACTAGTTACAACATTAGATAATAAAGACCCCTAGATTTAATATCAAATGAAGATGGATTTGAAGTAAGGACTAAGCCACTATCATAGACCTCCATATAAGATGTACCATCACAGTGGCACATTGAGTGAGCTTGGTTAAAAAGAGGGAAATGCATCCACGATAAAGATATATCAATGAAAACATGCACAAGGAAGGGTTGGTGGGTAAGGATTGTAAAGGTAGAAAACAATAAAATCCCAAGCCTTAGTCAATATACATCAATGAAATGCAAGTGAAGGTGAATCCAAACCTTAACTAATGAAAATTATATTTGATATAAAAGATACACACAATTTAAAAAATATTAGAGATATAAAGAAGGTCAAATCCTTAGGGCTCAAATCTTAAAGGGGTTTGAATGTCAAGTTTACCATTTAATGTATGGAAATAATTTTTCCTAGATATATAAATATCTAGGGTAAATAAATTTTGCATAATCATTACTAAGTTGATTCACCCTAGATACAAAGTTGGGACATAAATTTGTTCATGATGAAATTTGAAAATGACAATTTAAATAACACAAAAGTAAATACATACCTTAGTGTTAAAGAGGAGATTGAAAAGACTATGATGGACAAATGTTACACAATTTCTAAAACTAAATCCTAAATGAATAAATGAGACATATATGCTCTATAAAAATTATTATTGTGTAGAAACGGGCCAATTATATAGCTACATAAGTAGTCCCTACATTTGTTGTTTTGAACCTTCTTCTACAAATTTGACTTTTTACTAAAATTTCAACTTGTTACCTTCATATCTTCCATACTTGCATATAAGTTTCACCTAATTTTGTAACTTGCAATGAAAAACTTAGTGGTATTGATAAACATTGTTGGAACTTGTTATGGTAGGCGGATGGGGCAAATTACTCCCTTCCTTTTGTCTTAATAAAGTCTTGTTGATCAATCTAATGTTGTTGATAAAGTTGGAAGACACCAATAAAAAACGCAAATGACATTGATGCAATCATGTTGATTCACAAATGCAATGAATGTTAGAGTGACCTAGTGAAAGAATTGGGGTTTTATTTGTTGATGTAAAGGTTGAAGTGACTAATGCAAATGACTCAATAATGAATACGTATTGGTCCCTTATGACATATAAATTGTGTTGAGTTGTCTTAATGATGGTCATATTAGGGGTTGGTTGATGATCCAAATGACCTAGGAGGATGAAAGATAGTTATATCAACTTGCCAAGATAATGATAGCGCTTGCTTGCTTGTGATCTAGATAATGAGCTCTTGTGATAATGTTCTAGGAGACAATGAATGAATGAACACTTTTATTTATAAGCTTTACTTGATATTTGATCAATGGTGGAGATTAATTGGAAAGATCAATGGATAAGAAAAATTGAGATAAGATAGAAGCTATAATTTGAATTAAATGAATTTGATTGAAGATGTGGGATAGTTGAAAGAATTAATGAACTTATTCATTTAGTTCATAAGAATAATTGGAGAAATACATAAAATATTAATTTTATTTATTTATTTTGGAGGAAAAGATAAATTGCAAATTTTGGGCACACAATTTAAATATTTTTGACAAGGGAAACAATGAACAACAACTAGTTAGAGGTAAATTGATTTAAGCTAGGAATAAAATTTAAATTTTGAAGAAAAGGTCAAATCCCATATAAATCTAACTTGAATAAGAAATTGCACTTATAATTTTGAACCAAATAAGAAATTGCAATCTAATATTTCAAAATACTTTATGCAAAGATAAAATGTTATTTTTGATAATCATTTGGATCAATAAAAATGTCAAAATTATTAAAATCTTGTGTTAAAATAAAATACTTAAAACACCCACCCAAAATAATTAAAAAAACAAGAAACAAAACACTCTTCACCCTTGAAATGTGAGAATAACTCCCACTTTAAATTATACCAAAAACACAGCTTTGCCCTAATTAGATTAATTAAAATTACCATTACGTAATAGATTTTAGTAGAGGTTCAACTAAATTGAGGCAGATTAATGCTCAACATATAAAAGTATAAAGCTGTAACGAACTAGTCTGTCATTTAAATGAGATATTTTCCCAACAACCTTCTGTCTCTCAGGCCGTGTCATTTCCCGGACGTCCCAGTTATGACAGACACGCCGTCCCAAGTATGTCAGCCACGACTGGCGATGCCTGGCATGACAGTGACTGGAGATCCTTGGGATGACAGTGATGGTCGCCAGTCATGACTGGAGATCCCTGGCATGACAGTGACTGGAGATCCTTGGCATGACAGTGATGGCATGACAGTGACTGGAGATCTTTGGGATGACAGTGATGGAGATCGATCAATTGGAGACCCGAAAATAATACGAAGGTGAGCAGTTTGAATGAGCTATTTGAGGAGGCAAGACTTCACAAAACGGCAAACTTTTTGATCAAGATTCATAAAAAAAGAGCCAACATCAAAAGAAACTTCAGAACATGTTAATGGTGGTGGTTTCGTAGATCCCTTAAACTGCTTGATCTCATAAACGTCATTAAAATTCATTCATTCACTAGTAACATGGAGAAAGCGTACCAATGGAGCACTCTCCCAGTTATGACAGGTAGAACAATCAGGCAACGCTTGTGTTCGGCCCTTAAGACCCGTGGGTTGTCAGGTCCGATGGTTCTTTCTCCACTTGCCCCCGACTAACGTCCAGTTCTCTCCCAATGGAGCACTCTCCCAGTTATGACAGGTAAAACAATCAGGCAACGCTTGTGTTCGGCCCTTAAGACCCGTGGGTTGTCAGGTCCGATTGTTCTTTCTCCACTTGCCCCCGACTAACGTCCAGTTCCTTTTGTTCTCAAACTGTACTAATGCTGGACACGAATGCCCTACTGTAATTATTATCGCTATTGGGTGCGAGGTGGCATGAGTAGCCAGTTGCCACACCAAAAGTTCAAAGCTTCAAACCGTGCAGTGGGTCATTTCCAATTGTCAGCTACAGATCTTAGTAGATTTCTAATTGCTACGAGGTGGACAAGACTGTTTATGTTTGTAATACTGGCCGAACACAAACTTGTAATTAAGATTTTGTTATTCTTATTGGGTAGTACATAAATGCTCTCTAGGTAAGGTCTCTACACCTCACACGTTTCATCATAGTCTGTGATTTTCTGTTATCAAGATGATAGAAAGTTATAGGAGATATTAAAAATATTTGATTTGAAATATTGATTGAAAAAACTTAATCATGATCTGTGATTAAGCTGACAGAAGCTATAGGAGACAAAAATCATGTGATTTGAAACATTGATTCATAAAACTTTCTAGGACTAATCCAAAAATAGCATTGATCAATATTATGAATTGTGGAAATCTAATGTCTTTAGTTATTAAGTCTTGTTTTTTTAAATAAAGTGACTAAATTGTCTGCTTTCAAAATGTTTTTATATTAGTTATGGATATCCTTGCATGTTGTGCATTTCATGATAAAATGTTATTTTGTCTCCACCATCCCTTTGTCACAAAATAAGTACATTCTCGTTTCTCAATTCTCCACAAGTATAGTCCATCTATTGGTCTCTCAACTAAGATGATAAGATTTGGTCCTCAAGTATATAATAAACAATGTTTTTTTTTTTTTTTTCTTAATTGTAACTTTCAGATATGTTTTTTAGTCATGTTTACATATGGGGTTAAATTCTTCAACATAATAAACTATTTTCTTGTCCACATAGCAATCCTAAATTTTTTTATCATATTTATTTTTAATTCCTTGTTGATGTTAAGACACTCTCACAATTTAATCTCATTTATTCATCCACTTGTTTTCGTGTGTCATACTTATCTTCTTCCTATGACTTAATTCCTTCTCCACAACCATTCTAGACCGGCTATATATTTTGAACTTTTTATAAATTATCTTTTATTTTCATTTATATTTGCCTAACCCCATGCAAATATTGAGAGTGCAAAAAACAAATTTGCGTCAGAGGAAAGGAAGGATGATTCAAGAGCATCCGGGTGCACGAACAATCCATGTGAAAAAATCAGTTGTTTAATTGATTCTCATTTTAATTGTTTTAAAAAATGTTTTAAAGGTGCAAATTTTCCATAAAGGAAAATCCCATGTCCAAGCCTATGAGTGGGCATTTAATGTGAATTGTAACTCTATTAAAAAAATTGAAATTGCATTTTGTTGAAGGATTGGAATATTGGGCATTGAGGGAGTGGAGAGAGTGGGTTGAGAGGCAGGAAGACAATTTTCAAGAATTTCCATTAATAGCACATGCCAGAAAGTGAAAACCCATGCCCAGGAAGGACTTCATGGATAAATCTATTTGAGAGATTAACCAAGTGATATCATAAAAAACATTGAGGATAAACAAAACAAGTCACTAAAGAAGAAAACTATTGCATGTTTTGAATACCTAATGATGATTTGGACATGGATGTATGTGAAAATTCATAACTTATGGAAGTTCATAAATATCATTGAGTAACCTCATGCAAGGAATGATTTCCACTTGACATTCTATAAGGTTGTCATGCTACTATAGTGGTAATCCTTTGCTTACTTCTAGGACCCTCATCATATGATATCAACAAATTTTAAATATTTGATGTGAGCTTTGACCACTTGCATGTGTGTGACTGGCTTTTTGTACCCTCATGCATGCATGCAGATGGATTGGTGTTCCTCATGCATGCATGTTTGTGTAATGTGTCTTACACATCATTGATTGGAATGTGTTTCATGTTCTTATTTTGCATGAGTCTAACTTATACCCATATGATCATTTCCTCAGACAATGGGGTGGGCTTGAGGGTTCCTCATGGCTAGGTGGCACTGAACCACTAGCGTAAGTGCAAGCTAATGGGTCCAATTTTAGTGGAAGCGTTGGGATTGAAAAAATTCTTGATAGGAACAAGTAGGTCCATTTAGGATTAGGCTCTCAAACCTAAGCTCCTACTTCTATGAAATGGGTACTCATTTTGATTTTTAAAATAGGTGCCTATTTTAAATAGAAATGAGTATCTATTTCAATTTACATCATATATCCATTCCTTTTTTAGAACTTGTACGTGTTTTGGAGCAAGTATGAATTTCATAAATTTTGAAATTTTAAACCTGTGAATTTGATTTTGTTTTAAGATTGGAAACCCAACCCTCAGCCTTGGACATGAAGGTACAATGTCATGAAAGCAACAAGAGAAAAACTAAATGAAAGCAATAAGAGAAAACCTAACTTTAGCAACATGGTTGACAAATTTTTTCATAATTTTTTGACAGAATTAAAACCCATTATAAATGATGATGCCTAATTTTTCAATATGCAACTTTTTTTTTATGATTGGACATATATTTCTATTTATTAATTAGTTTTGGGGAAAGTGATTTATAAACTTGAAATAATAAGTATTAGTATTCTTAAATAAGTTTTAATTTTTAAACTTTTTTGAAAAAAATATGTCACCAATCTAGACATCATTCTTTACACAATGAAAAATAATAATTTTATGATTATTTTAGCTCAAATTATGTTATCCATACACAAGGGGTTTTCAAAATTAGCAATTAGGGCCAATAAAAAATTAATTAAAAATATATTTAAAAAAGATTATTAAAAAATACCTTGAACAAAATTCACCATAATACATATCTTCCCTCAAAAAGTAATTAGAAAAATAATTTTACTTAGGTCAAATTATATTGGTCGTACACATGCATGTTTTGGCTCAAAACATATAACTTTAAAAAAGATTTTGTATATCTTATACAAAATTTTTATTGTCTAGTTATTAGAATAAATTACATATTTGAAAACTAGACATTAAATACTACATTTTATATTTCTATGTACTTTGTTAAGATTCTATGTGTAAGTGCTTCAAATTTTTACTCCAACTATGACAAACTTTGATTTTCAAGAAAAGCACTTCCACTCTTTGGCCAAAAAGTGGACCCTTATCTCACACTTACCCACCACTGGGGACTTTGGGATCCCTTGGACTAGCTTAGGATCACGTGAACAAGTGGAATCTCATCTCTTTTGCTATAATTTCTTATTCAAACAATTTAGAAAAAATGTATAATTAATGAAGTTTGTGTCCTTATATGTGATATTGTATTTATTATTTGATTCCCCATGTTGGTGGAATGTAGCCCACCCACATAAGTGATAATGTATCTATTATTAATTTCGGTATGTCTCCATGTTGGTGTTGAATGTGTTGGAATTTAAGATAAGATATAAAAGCAGAAATTTAACTTAAAATCAGACACATCAACATATACCCTGGGAAAACCCTCCACTTGAGGGAGAAAAACCCAACAAAGATCTCTCTTATATATATAAATAATGGCAACAATTCTCTTTACAATGAGGCCAATCTCAAGGCCAATATCCAACATCAACTCTAGATGCAATGACAAATAATAATCTGCTCTTCCTTGATATCAAAATCTGCACTTGAAGACATTCACAATCCGCTCTTTGATGAAATTCACACTTCAATGAAGGAATGAATTGAACTTGCTTTTTATTTATGAATAGATGGAAATGAACCTATATAAATACAAAGTGTGAGAGAGGTCGTACCTCTTCATGAGCAAGGTCGACCATAATACAAAAATATAATTACAAGGAAGGCCGGCCCAATTAGATATTATATTGTTGCCAAATGAAGCACCTCCACTTTAATTATATAAATCTCAATAAAATAAATAGCCGATAGGCTATATGCAATTTTATGTCTTGAATCGAGGCTGGAAGGATGAGCCTAAAGCTGCTATAACATCAACACTCCCTTTCAGCTAGGGAGGAATACTTCCAGCTGTACAAGACACATTATCTCATCATGATGTCAACCACCATGGCTACTCCCATATGTGGAAAAGAAACATATCACCTCATCGTGATATCAACCACCATGGCTACTCCAATGTATGGTATGAATGTACAAGTGCTCATCACAGAATCACTCAACGTGATGTTGTCACCTCATCATGATGTTCACCATGGCTACTCCCAAAGGGTGAAAAACACAAGTACAATAAAATCATCACAGACTCTCTCACATGATGTTTTCATGGAGTCACACACATGACATCCACCATGGCTACTCCCAAAGGGTGGAAACAAAGGATTTCACCTCAAATTTATCCATCATAGAGAAAGATGCATTAACAAGGGCTTACACCTCAAATTCCTTCGTCTCAAAAGAAAATGCATTATCAAGGGCTTGCACCTCAAATCTCTCTCACAGAGAGAAATGCATTAGAGAAAATCATAGAAGATCACTGATGCTGAGAATCCCTCTCAACTAGGGCTTCATTCTCCACAATACCAAGCTTGTCTCGAAAGTGCACAAACTTTACTCTAGCAAGAGGCTTGGTGAGAATGTCTGTCATCTGCTCATCAATGCTAATATATTTCAACTGGATTGCTTTCCTTAATACCATATCTCTGATATAGTGGTATTTGATCTCAACATGTTTAGTTCTGTCATGAACCACTGGAATTACATAAGGCTTCAAACAACTTTGACTATCACAATGAATGATAGTTGGCTCCAATGATTGTTCAAACAATCCTACAAGGAGCTTCTGAAGCCACACTGCTTCTCGAGTTACCACACAAGCTGCAATATACTCGGCCTCTGCGTTGCTCAGTGCCACTGAAGACTACTTCCTGCTACACTAGGATATCATCACAAACACCAAACTAAAGCAACATCTAGAGGTGCTCTTCCAATCAGTAACAAACTCTGCCCAATTAGAATCGTAATATCCATGCAGCTTCAAGTCCACACCAAATAATATCTCAAGCCATATCCAATTGTGCCACACAAGTATCTCAGGATATGTTTTCGCTGCTATGATCAGGTGAAAATATTGTTCTAGAAATGAGCAACAACAAAAAAAATGCAAGAAACAAAGTAAACACCTAACACCTCAAGATAGGGCAAAAACGTTGAACTTAACAAAATAGATGAAATGATTATACCTTGCTAAGTTGCTCCTTTGGTTGGCCCTTGATTTTTGATGTTGTGTATGCTCCTTGGATGGAAAATGAGAGTGAGGATGCAAGATGGTTGAAAAATGGATGATGATGGATGCAAATTCTATGGTGAAAGCAAAGTGTGAAAATATGGCTAAGTGTGGCTTCAAATCACAAAATTGCAAGAATTTGGCTATAGAATGAAAAAATTCCCTAAATGAGAGAAAAGAGGGGGTATTTATAGAGGAATTTAAATTCTCTAGAGAATTCAATGGTTGAGATTAAGCCACCAAGGCCAAGATGAAGGGTTGTGGTGAGTTGAAGACTCACAAGCCCTCACATCTTGACATGTGGAGGGTGAAGTGGCCTAGGATGTGATGATGTGTAAGTGAGGTGGAATAAGGACAAGTGATGTGGAAGGACATGTACCTTGAAAATACATTGGGAGATGAGAAGATTTCCTTAAAAGGCAAGCTCTTGTTCCCAAATGGTTGGAAAGTGACATGAGAGGAATTTTAGTATTCCTCAAAAATATCCATGGGGAAGAGGAAAGTAGTTGGAAAAATAAATGTGAATTAAAAATTCACATGCTTGGAAGAATCCCATGGACAAGACAAGGTTCCAAAAAGGGAAGCACTTGTCCACATGTGAATTGATGTGACAAGTCAAAGATTCTAGAAGATGCATGGGAAAAGGGGATTCTAGGAGGAATAAATGTGAATAAAAAATTCACATGGGGAAGAGAGGAGCCTTGGGTGAATAAAAAGGAATTAAAAATTCCTTGGGGGATGGGGAGAGTTGACCAAGGTACTAATTAGGCTTAATTGATCAGTAATTAGAGGATAATTAGGGTTAATGAGGATTAGAAGCCAACTTGCAAAAGTTGGAGGATGTGACACATCCTAATCAAGGATTAGGCATGTGCACATCCCTAATGAAGAGATTAGGAGGTGGGTTAGGATTAAGAAAAATATGTGACATGTGAGGAATTAAATAAATGTCATATTAAATATTTAATTCATTTGATGAAAAGGAGGATTAAAGAGATAAGGTATTTAATTATTAACTCAATACTTTAGGGATTTGGTAGAATTAAGGGTATTAATTAAATAATAGTAATATTATTTAATTAATGCAAATAAAAGGATGTTTAGACGAAAGGGGATAAATTTGGATAAATTAAGTGTCCAAATTTAGGCGTCTACAACTGCAACTAGATGTATTTTCCTTGGTTCATACATGCACTCACTACATAGAAAATATCGAGTCTAGTATTGCCTAGATACATCAATGATCCAATCAACTGCCTGTACATAGTAGGATCCACCAGATCTGAACTAGTTGTAGCCTCTTTTAACTTCTGAAAATTGGTTTCCATAGGTGTTGACATGGATTTGCAATCCATCATACCAAATCTCTTCAAGATGTGAATAGTATACTTCCCTTGGCTCAGAAAGATCTCATTAGGCCTCTGCCAAACTTCTAAACCAAGGAATTAATACATGTATCCAAGATCCTTCATTTCAAATTCAGAAGCTAACTCCTTCTTGCATTTGATAACAAGGTGAACATAGAGAACCAAGATCAACTAGATCACCATCTTCTTCAGGTTTAGTAGGCTCCCCCTGAATCTTCAAGTACTTGCATAAACCTTCTGACCTCTTCGTCCAAGATTGCCTGCAACGCTTTCCTTGGAGAATGTTTTCTAGAGCACACCTCTGATACTGTAGAGAGTTCAAGATTGTCCTCCTCAACCTCAACCCAGATCACTCTATTTTGAATAGGTTTGCGGAGCTATCAATGACAAATCTAGATTGATTATCTTGTGTGATTATGTTCTCAGCAACTAAAGAGGTCTTCCAAGGACTTTAGCATTGGCCTTGCAATACTGCAACCTACACTTCATCTTAGTGAGTCACAAAACTCCCTCTTGATCCTTGCCTCAGAGATTGCAAAGAAATCCATTGGAAGTGAAATCCTATCATTGATAGATCTCAGGACCTCAATCCTTTTCCCGATCATGCTCTCAACTCGAGCCTCAAATCCTCTCCTTCAAAGTAACTGATCATGATGACAACCTGAATAGGTTCTTCACTTTGAGAGATGTCTCCAGTCATCAACTCAGTTCCATGGCTGCAAGCTATGACTCCAAGCTTGATCATGTCTCCAGTTGGCATGACTTCCTCACAGGATTCCTCAAGCTTTTCCTCACTAAGCAATGTCTCATTACCTTCTTGCTCCTTGATCTGTCCTGGAAGCAATTTAGAGAGATTACTAATAGTTTATAAAACCATCTCAAGGAGAAGTACCAAAGCTAGAAGCATACAAGATTCACTATCCCAATTTTATAGCACATAAAAGATTCATGAACATTAATCAAAACATGAAATACTTATCTCTTAATAGTTTATATATGAGAATCCACCTATAAGTAGCAAATATCAAAAGATCAAAATAAAGGGATAAAGAAACTTATCTTTATTGAATTTTGATATATCTTTCTTCCATCTTTTGCTCTTCCATCTTTTGCTCCTCTCGAGAGTGCTAATCTCAATACAACAAAAGATAATTTGCTCAACTCAAATTTCTTAGACGCATTATGCAACCAGTATATACAACATAGAATCAGGCCTCTCAAGGCACCATCATAGTTCATGCACAAAGAGAATGTTATCGATGTGACCATCCAATCACAACGAAATTGTAGTTCTCTTT
>VDFB02329637.1:0-32718 GCA_007258455.2 Sequoia sempervirens
TCTTGAACTCTTTGCTTAGAATTATTTAGACATGTTGTGTATTGACGCTAAGATAGTTACACACAACATTGTCCTTGCATAGGATGCTAACCTAGTAAGAAAAAAGATATGCAAGATGAACCCTAAGATAGCCTTATTGGTTAAGGTTGAAATTGAGAAGCTCTTAGATGCTAGATTTATTCATCCTATTGATTATTCACCATGGATTTCAAACATTGTAGTAGTGGAAAAACCAAACAATCGTATTAGGATGTGTACAAATTTTTGTGATCTTAATAAAGCATCTTTAAAAGATTAATTTCCCCTTCCTAGTATTGACATCATATTAGATTCAACTATGGGACATTATTTGTTATCATTCATGGATGGTTTTTCAGAATATAATCAAATCTTTATCAACAATCAAGATCAATAAAAGAGAAAATTTACCACACCTTGGGGAAAATTTTGTTGGGTTGTAATGCCTTTTGGATTAAATAATGCTGGTGAAACATTTCAAAGAGCTATGACATTGATATTTCATGATTACATACATAAAATTCTTGAAGATTATGTTGATGATATTCTAGCTAAATCCTTAACTTGTCAGGACAATGTTAAAATTCTTTGAAAGATCTTTGAAAGAATGTGTAAGTACAACATGAGATTGAATATGAAAAAGTGTCTTTGGTGTGGATAGTGGAAAAATATTAGGTTTTATAGTATCCCACAGAGGCATTGAGGTGGAAACAAAGAAGATTGATTCTATCATTAACATGACACCTCCAAAGAACATTTCTCAATTACGTACTTTACAAGGAAGGATTCAAGCTATCCATCATTTTGTGGCATCATTGGTAGATTGAACTTTACCTTTTACATAACTTCTTAAGAAGGAATCAAAATTAAATGGAAAGAGGATTGTAAACAATCTTTTGAAAGTTTGAAATAGTATCTCATTACCCCTCCTATTTTACAACATACCATTCAAGAATTTTGTTTTATAATTTATATATCAACATTTTCCTAGATGCTTTAGCAACATTGTTGGCTCAACAAGATGATAATGGTAAATAACATCTTGTTTATTATATTATCCAAACTTTAATTGATTATTAAACTTGATATACAATGATAGAAAAAAAATGTTTGGCTCTTGTGTTTGCTACTAGTAAATTGTGACATTTACTAAATGCATAAATTCTTGTGGTTACAAAGTTTGATCCTCTAAAACATATCTTTGCTAAAACAAATTTATCAGGACACTTAGCTAAATGGGTTATGTTGCTAACTAAAATTAATCTTAAATTTGTCTATCAAAAGGAAATAAAAGGACAAGATTTAATCGAACATCTATCTAATGCTCCTTCTCCATTAACATTACCTAATATGGACTCATTTCTTGACAAAAGTGTGTTGACTATCAAAAAGGAAACATGGGAATTGTACTTTGCTGATTGCAAGTGTCGAATTGGCTCTAGAGTAGGGGTTATAATCATTCCACCTTTAGGAAAGCCTGTCCCTTTATCTTACCATATAAACTTCCTATGTACAAATAACATTGCATAGTATGAGGCCCTAAGTGTGGGAATACATGCACTTTATCCTTAGGTGTTCAACACATTTCCATATTCGGTGATTCTCAATTGGTCATTAAAAAAATTAATGGTTCTTATCAAGCAAAACATGAAAAACTAGTTCAATATAAAAATCTCACAATGACATTGTTAGAATGCTTTGAATCATATACCATTGAAAATATTCCTCAAAAGGATAACCAAAATGCAAATGCAATGGAAAGTGTTGCTTCCCTTGTATCTCTTGATGATCCTTTTATGGATTTTACATTTTTCATCCACATTATTGTCAAACCATCAATTGATGAAAAAGTGAAAGAAGTGCTAGTGACTAATATTGAATCCTCCATTGAATGGTACACACAAATATTCAACTACGTAAAAGAAGGTACCTTTCCTGAACCAACAACTAAGAACACTAGAGCTTGTATTCAAAAACTTGCTACTAGATATGTCATCTTGGAAGATGTTTTATACAAATGATCCTTTGATGGTATTTTTATTATATGTCTTAAATAATCAAAGATCCCTATAGCCCTTGAGGAAGCTTAGCTTATGCTTGTGGGGGACATTTTGGAGGAAGATTGCTCTAGTTCAAAAATTAATCTACATGGGATATTATTGGAGACATATGGAACAAGATTATTTTGATCATGTTAAGAAATGTCACAAATTTCAAGAACATAACAATTTGATCCATAAAATAGGTTATAACACAATAGGGTGTAGGATGTGCATGCTTTGTTTTTTGAATTTTTGCAACTTTGCTGCTTAATGAATCATCCTGGAGGGGGCCCCATGGAGGCTCCCCCACCAAAGTAGCCTGTTGTTTCCTAGAATAATGTTGCCTCTCCATGTGGGAGGACTACCCCATGCACTGAGCATATTCTGTCATCTGGGGGTTTGAAAAACCCTGTTTTTCTCTTGAAGGAAAATCTTTTCAAGGCCTAGATGCCCAAAAGGCCTCCTATGTGGAAAATCTTGTTGGAAGTCAAACTTTGAAAAGGACACCTTAGAAATCTGTGACAAATTTTTGTATTGTGGTGGGGGATGAAGTGGACATCCTAGATGATATTTTGAATGATGCCATGGAGGGGTTGAAGTTGTCCTTGGTGGGGAAATTCTTTGCTAGATGACCCAACATAGACCAGGTATGAAAATGGGCCTCTGACACTTGGAAAATCAAAGGCAACATTTCTATAAGTGTTATGCCCAAGGGTCTCTTTTTGTTTACCTTTGTTATCCCTGAGGATATGTTAAAGGTCCTCATAGGTGGACTATGGGATTTTGATAATGGTTTTAAAAATATTTTGTCTTTATGCAAGTGGAAGCTAGGGTTTGAGGCCTCTGTTGATTTGGGGAAAGTTGCTCCAACTTGGGTTAGGCTCCCTGGGTTTCCATTTGAGTTCTAGCATTAGAAGGTTTTTAAAGGAATAGTTGATTCCTTTGGTTCTTTGGTCACCATAGAAAAAGTTACTCTTCTTAAAGCAAGGTTAGTCTATGCAAGAATTTATGTTAACGTTGAGGTTAACACAGTCCTACCCACTTTTGTTACCTTAAAATCCAAGTTTGGAAAATGGGTCCAACCTTTAGAATATGAGAGAGCTACGGTTTTATGTCAGGGATGCAATAAATTTGGGCACCTATAGGATGCTTATAAAATAGCTCCTCTTGAGCCTAAGATTCCCCCAATTGAGACACAAATGAATGACCCGTTTAAGAATAAGAATTTGATGAGCAGTCTAAGGGAATCAAAAATCTTAACACCCAATAAAAAACTATTAATCAAAGAAAAAGATTTTAACCCAAATTTGGAAAATATTCCAAAAGATAATCTAGAAAGGCTATTTTTAGAGGCTGCCAATGAACCATCCACCCCACCATTTTCAGAGAAACTTCTGGATTTAGATAAAGAAAAAGGAAAATAAGGGAAAAAATTCACCTCCAACGTTTCAGGAAGAAAAGAAAAATGAAGCCCAGGAGGAAGGGGAAATTATTATAAGCCAAAAGGAACAAATTTTGACCCCAACTCAGGACCACCATGAACCAATTCTAGAGGAGGATAAAATTTCACAAAGAAAGGATGATAAAGGATGGATAAACACTAAGTCACAAAAAAAGAAAAAACCAGATATGGGAGGAAATAGGAAAGTTGGTAGACCTCAATTAAAAGAAACAAGAGTCAAAGAAATAGCAAAAGATGTGGCAGTAGGGAAACAAAGGACCCTAGATTCACTGGCAGGGAACAAACCGAAAAGGAAGTAAGGGAGGTCGACCTCCCAACGTGGGTAGTATCAGCCTAATACTGCTCCTTAGCCTATTGAAATTATGAAGATTCTATCTTGGAATGTAAGGGGTCTTAATGGCCCATATAAATAACACGTGTTGAAGGCATGCTTAGCTGATGTGAAACCTAACATTCTCTTGATCCAGGAAACAAAAATGAAAAAGGAAGGTTTGAGAAAACCCTGAAGTGGCTTTGGCCTGGTGCTAGTTTTGATGCTAGTGATACAGAGGGAGCCTCTAGTGGGATTGCTACCTGCTATAATTCTTCCCGGTTTAGTGGCAAGTTGAAATTCAAGAATAAGAATAGCCTCTTGATTAGTTTGGAGGATGTAGATACTTCCATTAAATGGAATATGGGGAATATATATGGCCCAAATTCAAGGTTGGATAGGCTGGACTTATGGAATTTGCTAGATGGAATTATGATTAACAACAAAGATGAACTATGGATGCTTGGAGGTGATTTTAATTCCCCACTGTACCTTTTTGAGAAAAAAGGAGGCCTTACTAACTTCTCATAAAGTATGATGGATCTTTCAAGCTTTATTGACTCAGTGGGACTTATGGATATCCCTCTTATGGGCTCCCACTTTACTTGGAATAACAGAAGGAAAGGTAATTAACTCATCCAAGTGAAGCTGGATAGATTCCCGATCTCCTCTAACTAAAACGTTATGCAAAATGTCTCTCTTTCTACCTTTCCTAGAATGGGTTCTAACCATAGTGCTCTTCTTCTGGAATGGGATGATAAGGTGATTAAAAAACCTTACCCGTTCAAGTATGAAATTGTGTGGTCCCTTCAACCAGAATTTAAATCTCTAATTGAGGAATACTGGAACCTTCCTTGTGATGGCACCCTGATGTTTAGGTTAACGTAGAAGTTAAAAAGAATTAAGGAAAAGGTTAAAGGATGAAAAAAATACACTTTTGGGAATATCTTTACTAATCAAAGGGATCTGAATTTGAAAATTAAGGAAGTCCAAGATCAAATGGAGGCAGGAAACTGTAATGATGAGATCCACATAATAGAAAGGGAGCTTAGAGCCCAATGGCACAAAATAAGAAAGGAGGAAATCTTCTAGAAACAAAAATTGAGGATTCAATGGCTTGAGGAAGGAGATAGGAATACTAAGTTTTTCCACCAATCTATTATGAAGCATAGAGGAAGAAACAAAATCGGATCTCTCACCACCTCTAATGGTACTAAACTTGAAAGGGAAGAAGAAATAGCAAATGAGGCTATTTCCTTCTTTTCAAATTACCTGGAGCCTTCAAGGGTCGACAATCTGGATTTGGGGGAATTCCTACAGGTTATACCTAATGTTATCACATAGGATGACCTGAAAGAATTAACTAAGTGTGTCACTATGGAAGAGGTGAAGGAGGTTGTTTCCTCTTTTGGAGCTTTCAAAGCTTTGAGACCTAATGGTTTCCCTCCCGACTTCTTTCAAGTTTACTGGGAGATTGTGTCTACGGACCTCTTAATTGTTGTTAAAGATTTTTTTAGATCGGGTTGAATCTTGAATCAGATGAATACCACTTTTTTGGCCCTTGTCCCCAAATCCAATGAAGCTTCTTCAATGAATGATTATAGACCAATAATTCTATGCAACACTACTTATAAAAATTTCTCCAAAATTATTGTCAACAAGCTGAAGTTGGTCTTAGGAAAACTGATTGCTATTAATCAAAAAGGTTTTGTTTAGGGAAGAATTTTTTTGGATGCAACAATCTACACTCACGAGATCCTACACTCTATGGATTACAGTAAAAATCCAAGTATGGTGCTGAAATTAGAAATTTCCAAAGCTTATGATAGGGTTACTTGTAATTTTTTATTTGTTGTTTTGGAAAAAATTGGCTTCAAAGGTAAATTTCTCAATTTGATAAAAGCCTGTGTTACTACCCTGAAGTACTCAAGCCTGGTTAATGGTATTTCCCATGGTTTTTTCTCACCTAGTAGAGGGTTGAGACAGGGAGATCCCTTATCTCCCTACCTTTTTGTCATTGTGGCGGAAGCTCTTGGCCGCAACATACAAAAACAACTTAATAATAAGTCTTTGAAGGGTTTCTGTGCTGCTTCTTCTTTATCCCTAGCCTCACATCAAAAATTTGTTGATGATACCATTCTAATGGGAGAGGCTTCAGTGGTTGAAGCTAAACAATGGAAAACTATTCTGTATAGTTATGCTGAAATGTCAGGACAATGTATAAATTACCAAAAAAGCAAAATTTATTTTTTCAATACTAGCCAGCTTGTGAAAGATAAAGTGATAAGGATTTTGGGGTTTCAGGAAGCGAAATTACTTGCTACTTACCTTGGCCTACCTCTTTTCTCTTGAAAGCTGAATAAAAACTATTGGAACTATATTGTGAAGAAAGTCGAGAAAAAATTGGTTGGCTGGAAAGGCAAATTGTTGAGCTTGGTAGGAAAAAAATAGGTTTTAAAGGCCTCCTTTTAGAATATCCCTGTCTATTGTCTTTCAATTTTTAATATACCGACCTATATTGTTGAGAGAATTGAAACATTTCAAAGAATATTTTTATGGTTAGGAGTGGAGGAAAGGAAAAGAATGGATATCATCAAATGGGAGAAGGTGTGTGTCTCAAAGAAAGGAGGGTTAGGCATTAGAAGATTAAAATTGTTTAATAAGGCTTTGGTGGTGAAAATGGGCTGGTTTCTCTTGGAAAATGAAAAATATTGGGCTACTATCCTAAGGGCTAAATATCTTTAAAATAAGGATGCTACCAATTTTCTAAGGAAGAAAGAGCTTCTGCATGGGTCTGTGTTTTGGAATAATCTCCTTAAAACTAGAGTGCTGATTAGAGGTGAAAAATTGAGGATTGGTAATGGGCTCAAGACTAATTTTTGGGATGACCACTGGTCCACACCAGGCCCACTGTCAACCTCTAGTGATCTCCAACAAATCAGAATAAGACTAAAAAGAGAAATTGGAAAAAAAGTTTCTAATTATCTTGTGTGGGATGGATGGTGACCTAGGTGGAAAAGATTCAAAGACTATCTAAGTAATGTTATTCTCAGGGGAAGCAAACAACAAAATTGGGATGCTACTATTGAACTACTTATGAAACAAATTGTAAATCCAAACCTCTTTTGAAGAAATAGAAAAGATGAATGGATCTGGACAAAAAACGCTAATTGTAGGCTCTCAGTAAAATTAGCTTATGACTCAATGATGCAACAAAATATGGTCTTGGGTTATTTTGACTGGCTTAAGGTCTGGAAGAAGAACCTAATCCAAAAAATTAACTGCTTATGATGGATAGTTATACATGGTAAGATCCTCACTATAGACAAACTAAAGAAAAGAGGTCGGTATCTTGTCAATAGATGTAGCCTTTGTAATGAAGAAGAGGAAACCATCATGCATCCTATTTTTTCAATGTTCCTATGCCCAAGAAGTCTGGGGTTTTTTCTTAATGCTCTAAAGGTGGAGTGGGTTTTCCCTGCCAATGTCCAAATGTTTGTGGAAGAATGGAGCTTTTTCCCTTATTCCCACAATATAATTAGTGATTTGTGGGGATAAATTCCCTTGTTTTTGGATTGGGTCTTTTGGAAAGAGAGGAATACTAGAGTGTTTAGGGAGACTACAAGAACTAGTAAGGAGATATGTATAATTTTCAAAAGAAAAATTTAGGAAAATATGGAAAGTTGCAAGTACAAGCAGGCTAAGAAACATCCAACTCAGCATGAGCTAAGAATAAAACAACAATGGGAGCTCTCCCATGACTTAAATAATGTTAATTGGCTAAAAAAACTTATGAGAAGGAGCATTGTTTGGATCCCCCTAGATCCAGGATGGGTAAAATGCAACTTTGATGGTTGCTCGAAGGGGAATCCTAGACAGGCTGCAACTGGTGGAGTAATAAGAGATGATAAGGGTGCCTATTTGATTAGATACAACAAAGGCTTAGGAACAACTACAAACAACTGTGCTGAGGCGTCTGCTATTTGTATAGGAGTTAGAATTCTCAAGGAAAGGGGATACAACAAGGTAATTGTAGAAGGAGACTCAAAGCTGATAATAGACTATCTCAATAATAGGGCGAATATTCCTTGGGAAATTAGAGATCTATTGGAAGATTGTAAAGTCATATTGCAAGAGATTCAATGTGTTAAAACTTTCCACTCATTAAGGGAAGGAAATATGGTGGCATATGCAATGGCCAACCTTGGTGTAAATCAAGAAACTTTAATAAATTGGGACTTTACTAATTTTCCTAATCAAATTAAGGAAGTCCTAACGAAAGACAAACTTGGTGAAAATTACTCAAATAAAGGACTATGAGGGGGGGTTTCTTAATTATTAACATGAGTGGTGGGATGAGAAGGCTTATGAGGATGTGGACCCCATAGATGCAAGCTGGCAAGCTCATTGGACGATGTTGGAGGCACATTTTAAAGGGATTGCTAAATCTTGAGAAAAGGAATTGTAATCGAGGGAAAGGACAACTAGATGGCAAGTTTTTGTACCGTGACAGAAAAAATTTAAATTGGGAAATAAATAGCATGTGGTATAATCTAAGGATCGATCTTCAATATGACAAATGGAGTTGCGTCGACAATAATAATAAAAGATAGAATAAAACAACTGCTATCATTGCAAGAAAGGGAGGCAGAGCTACCGCTAGCAATAATGATTATGGGTGAAAAGGTGATAATCAAGGAGTGAAATATTTTATGAATTATAGAAAAAACCCTAAGCCGACTACATTTCAAATGAATAGTCACAGAGTTTCCTTTAGAATTGAGAGTGTGGAGTTACCAGTTGCACGAGTGTTGAGGATGTCGAAGGTAATAGAAGTGATTTCCTTCTCATTCCCAAAATTTTCCATAGCTCAAATAGAAATATGGGAGGCCCTAGGAAGTGTACCGAACCTCACAAATTTGACTCGCTTCACAACAATGAGGAGTTTTGGGGTTTGTTTGAGTAGGTGGGTTTCACTCAGTATTTCACTACAATGGAGGGCTACAACGAAAAACTTAGCTACAAGTTCGCTAATGCATGGAGAGATGGTGAAGCTAACTTGGGTGAGTTTCATTTTAAGGTGGATGCAAATTTGATTGCGGAAGTGACGGGTTTGGCTTACGAAGGAATGAAGGTTGCAAAGGTTAGCAATGGTAAGTATTAGGTCTATTTTGAGAAGTTTTTTGAAGGAAAAGAAAAACTAAAAATATTTCAAAATGGGTACTCTAGGGTTAAGTTGCCACCTCCGTATCATAATGTTTGCTTTATTGTAATGAAATATTTTACTCTCGAAGGCTGCTACCAGTCTGTCCATGGATACCACTTTCCCGTTCTCAACCACATTAGACATCAAGAAAAAATTAATCTGTCTTTCTTCTTGTTTTCCTCTCTAAGCCAGAGTCTTACTCATGGAGCCAATCCACCTTTACATTAGAGCCTCATAAGAGCCATTTGCAAATTCGTGCTTTCCAAGACCCCTCAAAAAAATCTTGTTCTTAAAATGATTGAAGATCCAAAACCTCAAAGCTCAGTGAAAATTGAGCTTCTTGAAGACCGTCCCCTCCCCATTCCTAAATAATCTAGCAAGAAATCCCAAAGCCCTGAGAAATATAGTAAGAAATATCAAAGCCCTAACACTGCTATGTGGAAGGAGTTACTTATGGTCACGCTAGAGAAAAGAAAGGATATTTCGATGGATATGGGGACTAAAAAAAGGAGGAGATTGATTTTGCATGAACATGGGGAAGAGGTGGACACAATTACTATTCCTAATGATAATGAGATGGAAGGATTAAACCCTGGTGGAAGGAGGTCAGAAATACTGGCTATGGAAGCATCGAAAGGATAGGAGAGTAAGAAAAACACATAAAACCCTAAGGAAAAAAGTACCCAAAGCCCTTTGGAGAGTGTTGAAAAGAAAGAAGAAGAGGAAAATGATTCCTGAACTGAAGAAATTCCTGACAGTCTGGGTGGAGACTTGGCTGAAGAGGAGGAATCAGATGTGGAAAGCGAGGATGGTAATGGTGATGAGGAAAAGGAGGAGGAGTCGCATCATGAGATGGCTCGAGAGGTGATAAGCCTAGTTTTTGGTCTAGTTTTGGGTAGAATCTATAGTCTATTTGCTGGCTGATGTCATGAAATTTGATGATTAAATGTTGGTATTTGCTTAATGTTTCCCTCAAACCATTGAAATTTGACATTATCATATCTCTGCAAGCTTTAATGACATTTGGCATATTATGTGGGTTAACTATATTGATTTTTCATGTGATTAATGAATGATTCTTAGAGTGGTTATAGATGTGCAGTTATTATGCGTACTAACCTTGCCATGCAGATTTAATACGCCAAGTTGAGGAAGACACCGCCAGCTGGGCATGCGCCATAACATCTAGCTGAGGAATCACTCCAAGTCAAAGGCAGCTGACGAAAAAATATTCTTCATGCAACTGAACGTATCCACCTTGTAGTGGACCTTAATGATTTAGCATGCATGGGTGTTATTGTTTTGCTAGATCTACATATGGAATTGCATGTCTGACTAGATTCCATGCATGCATAACCGCCATCGCTCCACTTTCCCCTATTTTCCCTAAATGGTGTCCTCCTAGTCATGGAGTTGACTGCCTTGTTAAGTTGTAGTATAAATAATGATTTGATTCTCCTTCTTCAGAAGTTGCAAGATTTGATATTGTACTCTCTTTCTCCAGTTTTAGTGATACAAATACATTACTCTCTTGTATGCATGATTTATAGTGAATAAAATAAAGTTATGAGTTCAAGCACTTGAGTTCTTATTAGTTTAGAAGATACTTATCCAAGGGAGGCCACTTGGTGAGTAATCCATCTTATTTGTTTAGCATTAGTTTAGTATTACTTACTATTTAGTAGTTAGTTAGAAATATGGCATTAACTATTCCTATAGCCACTAGAATTCTATTATGTGATTATTCCTGCAGCTAAAGCAGATAGAGTAGTGTCTTGTTCATTGCTCAGATTTCTATTCCTATTATGCATTTCAACTTAGCATAGTTGTTGATTGATATTTAACATTTGTCTCTTTCCCTTTCAAGCAATTTACTTTCAATATTGTGTTTTTTAGCTATAGAATGCAATGGCTACTTTGAGTTCCTAGTGCACATACTGTGCTAACCCATTTCAAGTTCACATCCCTGGGATGACAAGTTAAATGCACCTTCATGATGATTGAGAAAACTATTCAGGTTAGATGTCCAATCTCTGAGTCATGGCTGTAAAGACTTAGTTATTAAAATCATTGTAGGAGGCCAACACTTTTGGCGCCGTTGTTGGGGATGGTGTCAAGCTAGGGAGTCTTTTGGAGTCATTGGTAGTGTGATAGGGAAAATTTCAGTGTTAGAAAATGAACAACAATCAAAAGAGAGCAAATAACACTAAAAACACTCTACACCTCAAAATTGACCTAGTTGGATTCAATACAAAATAAAATGGAACTTTTTACCTTGTCTCAAATCGATCCTTTGGTTGCCCCTTCGATCTTTGGTGTTGTATGCTCCTTGGATGGAAAGGGATAAAAGCTATAAGATAGATGGAAAATGGATGAAAGTGGATGCAAGCATGAAAAATGGCTAAGTATGGCTCAAGGAATTTTTTTGCAAGAGTTTGGCTACTATCAATGACCTCTCCTAAAATGAGAGAAAAGAGGGGGTATTTATAGAGAATATGGAATTCTCTAGGGAAATGACTGGTCAAGATTGAGCCACCAAGATCAAGATGTAGGGCTAAGGTGAGTTGAGAACTCACAAGCCCTCACATCTTGACATGTGGCATGCGATATGGCTTAAAAAAAAATGATGTGGACATGAGGTGGAAAGATAGTACATGGCATGGAGGCGGTACATAGTACCTTGGGATTGGGACAAGATCTCCTCATAAAGGAGGTCCTTGTCCCCATGTGGGTGAGAGGACATCTGAGGAATTAAAAATTCTTCAAATATCCTCATGGGGATGAGAAAATGAATTTTAAATTCCAAGGGATGCATTGGGGGATTAAATGTGAATTAAAAATTCATACGGGGAATGGAGTGCCTTATTCAAAAAGAGAAAACTTTTAATGAAGTTGACTAAGGACACATTCCATAAATGATATGGGGATTAGGGATGATCTAATTAAGTGATTAAGGTTGTGCAAGTACTTGATTAGACTAATTAATGATAGATTAAAGACAAGTGGGAGATTAGGAAGTGTTCACATGTGACTTGATGTGACAAGTCAAAGATCACATGGGGAAGAGAAAAATGAATTTAATATTCCTTGGAAGGATAAAAGGAATTAAAAATTCCTTGAGAGGTTTATTAGGCTAGTTAGTGAAGGATTAGAGGATGGTTAGGTGGCTAAGAGAGATTAGAGGCCAACTTGCAAAAGTTGGAGGATGTGACACATCTTAATCAAGGATTAGGCATGTGCACATCCTAATGATGAGATTAGAAGATGGATTAGGATAAGATAAAAATGATGGAGGATGTGACATATGAGGAATTAAATAAATGTCATATTTATTTAATTTATTTGATGAAAAGGAGGATTAAAGAGATAAGGTATTTATTTATTAATTAAATACCTTAAGGATTTGATAGAATTAAGGATATTAATTAAATAATAGCGATATTACTTAATTAATGCAAATAAGGGGATGCTTAGACGAAAGGGGATAAATTTGGATAAATCAAGTGTCCAAATTCAGGTGTCTACATTTTTCCCCTCTTTGAGATGGTGTTACGAAGTAGCATCATTTCAAAGAATATTAAAACATAGAATCTAGAAGAAGATGGTTAGATTGGAAAAGATGCCCCAGTCATTGAAAGGAATGACTAGGAAGGGAAAAAGTGATGAAAATTAGGGATGAAGGATGCCCCCTCGAGAGGACATGCGGGATCAAGAGAACATAGGTGTGCTCTCGAAATGGATGAGACGATGAAATGGGAGAGGAGGAAGATGATGCAAAGGGATACGAGGAAGATGATACAAAAGGGGATATGAGGAAGATGATGTGAAGTGATGGGTGAGAAAGGATGAAAAGGCGGTAGGAGATTGGGAGGGGAGAGTGATAAAGGATGAATGGATGGGGGGATTTGATAGATGAGAGGATGGAGATGAAATGAAATCCAAATAAAATTTTCCATCTTTAGGAGCACTGAGTTTTGCTATAGTAGAAGACACGATACACCGAGGTATAAAGGACCAAGGTAGATTAGTGTCTAATGCATGAAACAAACACATCAAACAAGAAGGCTATCCCAACACCCCAAAGTCGTGATGACCTTGGTCAGGCCAGGTATTGGGATAACCACAAGCACACAAGGATGCCCCAGTGTAACAAAAGACCTCAGGGATCTTGGTGGGTACTACGTGGGACAACCAAGAAGATAGCAACAAAGAAAAGATCAAGATACACCCCTATGTTGACTAGTCAAAGCACACCATTATATGATGGATCAAGGCGACCATGACAAGTGATGATAGGGAGCTCAAATGATAAACAAAATTCAAAAGCATCAAAAGATCGCAATCAATTTCAAACAATCTTTGCCATAGGATCACAGGGATGGATGGGATTGATGAGGTTTGTTAGGAAGGATGTATCTTGTTGAGACCGATGATGGATACTAAACTGAAAGACCGATATGACGCATGATATTCAGAACCGATTGGATCTGATGATACAAGTGGATCTTGTTGGTTAAGAACCAGCTAGATAAGTGCATAACTTGATGACACGACATAAGAGATATGACACAAGATAGGAGACTGACACATCCTAGTGACCTAGGGGGTCGGGGGCTGATCAAAGATTAGCCTTGCCTACGTGAAAGCGCAGAGCCCTCGTAGTTCGACAAAAGATCGATGACGGACCATGGTGGAGACCTCGATGGATGGTAAAGATGGGATGGAGAAAAGGAGAAAAGACTGGTGATAAATGATAAAGGAGTGGATGGATAGAACAAAAAGACTGATGATAGATGATGAAGGAGCAGACGAACAAAGCAGAAAGACCGATGATAGATGATAAAGGAGCAAATGGACAAAGCAGAAAGACCGATGATAGACGATAAAGGAGTCGATGGACAAAGCTCCAAGGGGGAATCAAATGATCGACCTTGCCTACGTGAAAGCGCAAGGGAAACGTAGTTCGACAAAAGGACCAAAGACAAACGATGGATAAAGGATGATGAGATAACCCTAGAGAAGGGGATAAAATGATGGGACTGACGCGATGGGACATGATAGACCTGTTGGATTGGATCGGAGGATGGTGACTACACAAAGCTCAAAATGAGAGAAGGAGGATGAAATATTACTCAGAATGAGGAAAAAAATGATCGAGAGGGATGAACGACTACTCAAAATGAGTAAATGACCACTCACAATGGATGAATGATTCTTGGAACAAGAAGATGAAGGTTTGGAATAGATGATTGAGAGGGGTGTTTGAGATGATAGATGAAGGTTTGAAATGGATGAATGGTTACTCGAAACGAGTGAACAGATGATTGGAATGGATGAATGGGACAAAATTGAAGAAGATGGAGGGAGGGATCTTAAGATTTATTTCAATATCCAAAGATCTTGACGACAAATTGACTAAAGCTCATATTAGGGTTTTGGTTAAGCTCAGATTGGGTTTAGATTAAAGCTCAGATTAGGATTGGATTGAAACTTAGAATGATTGGAGGATGTGATGGGATTGATTCTACACCAAGTTTTGGAGGTTGAAGGGCGTAAGGTGTTGACAATAAGATTTTTCTAGATTTGATAATTTTTAAAAATTGTCAAATTTTGCCATTTTGGGAAACTTCACAGTCATATGTTTGAGAGTCCAGTTTTTTCCCAAAAAACACCCAAAAGTAAGATAGGCTGAATTGCCAACCAACATCCCAAATTTGAGACATGCATTCCAAGTTATTGAAAAAAATGATTTTTCAAAAATTGAAAAAAACACTAAATTGCGATTTTGAGGGTCAAGATGAAAGTTTGAGGCCCCGAAAATGTGGTGAAACAAAGTCAGGTCAATGGAAAATCCACATGCCACCTCATAACGCAACCACCCGTAAAATTTCAGCTCAAACGGACACCCGAGTCAAAAGTTATGGCCTTCGGAAGTTTCAACACAAAAATCAAAATTCTCGAAATGAAGTCAAGGTTATTGGGATGGATGATCTAATGATGGATATGGACTCCGATGATGTCTGGGCAGGTCCGCCCACGAATGAGGGCAGATCTGGGCAAGTGCGAGTGGGTCCTCCAGGTTCGGGCGGATTCGCCTAGGCGGCGGATGAGTCCGCTCGAGTGAGGGCGGGTCCGCCTGAGTGCAGGCAGGTCCACCCAAGCTGGGTGCGACTGCCCAAGTTGGGTGGATCCGCCCACGCCAGGCGGGTCCGCCGGCAGCCGGCGGCTCCGCTCGAGCCGGGGTGGATCCGCCCAGGAACCAGGCCGGGGTCGGGGATTCGGGAGGACCGGCGAAAGGGGAAAAGGATTGTTTGGATGGATTGGACAGAGGGATAAGGATTTGGAAGAGGAAAAGGTGACCAGATGGATGGAGGAAAAAGGGATGTTATGATGGAATGATAGGAAGATAGGGATGGGGAGATTGAGACAAGGATTTTTTGGAGGGATAAAAGATAAGGATGGGGAGATGGATATAATGATAAGGAGATGAGGATAGAGAAATGGAAGGGATTGCTCTGATGGAATGAATGATGTCTCCAAGGACTTTATCACAAAGGAAGATAGATTCCCCCACTCTAGATATGTCATGTGCGAGGAGGCATGAAGGATGGAATAGAGAAGGATAGGAAAATGGATTGAGATGGATGAAGATAGGATGCATGGATGAGGAAGGGAGATTGAAGGTAGCATGACGGGTGGATAAGGCAGGTAGATGAGTGCGAATGTATACTAAGAGGTGTCCAAAGCATGTTTATATGTTTTCCCCTATCGCTATCAAGATCACAGGGAGGATGGAAGGATTGGGATAAATGAGATATGCCAAGCATGATGTGTAAGATAGGTAGGATGGAGGGGATGAATGAAAAGGACGTATAGCAAGAAGACAGGTGCATAGCTAGAAGCATAGCCGGAAGCATAGCGGATGGAGGGAATGCATATCAAGAAGCTGCCCCCAAGTGCAGATGGGGATTTACGCATGATGCCTGTTTGCCAGGTTTTCATCATGGTACTTATCCAAGGCGCTTTTTTTCCAAGTTTTCACCATTGGACATATTATTTCTCTTTACTATTTTATTTTTTTGATTTTTTTGGATTTTTTGACTTTTTTGGATTTTTTTTGAATTTTTGGATAGCATGAAGAAGGAGATGGATAGGGATAGGGATGTGGATAAGGGGATTTAGAAGATACGCGATAAGGATATGGATGAAGGACTCAAGCATCAAGTTCCATACAAGGTGTTAAGATCCCATATTCAAAGTGACTGTTGGACATTGGTACAACCTTATTAGGAGAAATGGATTATGCAAGAGGATGAATTAGAGGGATTTGATGGGGGAGATACGTGGGGTAATGGGTGGGATGTTGGAAAGTGTATGGATGGAATGATGGGGTGGATATGTGATGGGGAGATGTGATTAGGACCAACATTGGCACATGTGGTGGTAGATGTGAAAAGATAAGAGGATTAATGGATGGAGAATGTGGGGATAATGGAGGAGATGGAATGGTGAATTTCGGGACATAGGGACCCAAAATAGATTTAGGAGAGGATGGATGAAAATTATTAGCTTTTGGATTAGCAACTTTGGATGTTCTTACAAATTTTTCAGTTGATAGCATTGCATCTTTTTTCTTTGGGATCCACATGGTTTTGATCTTTCCTTTGGTGGGCCTTTGTGGCCTATGGATTTGATTTGGATTTATATTTTTCTTCTCTTCACCATGTATTTTAGAGGGGACATGGGGAGCTTTAGATTCATGTGGATGTTTGGATTTATGTATTTTTACTTTAACATCCAAAGTGTTTATAGTAGCAATGGGATGGGTGCCAGGAGATGGATGATGTGGAGCAATGGAGGTAGAATTATGAGGATTACGTGTAGATGGAGAATGTGTAGGTATGTGCCTTTGTTGATCCTGATTAGGGGAACTGCGAGAGGGATGTTTATGATGGATGACATGAATAGGTGTTGGATGGATGAAAGGATGAGATGGAGGAGGTGATCTTGGGATATATGGACCCAAAGTAGACAGAGTGGGTGGAGGGACATAAGAACCCAAGATGGATGGAGGGATGTAAGGACCCAAAATGGATGGAGCAGATGAAGGAGGAATATGGACGGTTGTTTTGAGGCGATATGATAGAGGAGGAGGGATGGCAGCATATGATCTGGTGGAGCAATGGGAAGAGCCGACATTTCTTTTGGAAAAGGCTCGTTGAGGACGTCTAGGAGTTGTACCAACATCTTTAGATTGTGAGTCTTGGGAAATAGGTCCAAGACCTTGCATGCAAATTTGTTCTTTGACTTGGATGGGCTCTAAAATACCTTTCTCATGAAGGCCTAGACCTTTTCCTTGATAGTTCATTTTATTGAGCATGCGATCCATGATAGGATTTGTGTTATTTTGAAAACATGATGCGAGTCCATTATTAGGTGGAGGATGATGGGTGGTATATACACTATGTTTTTCTTCTGCAAGGAGGCCACCATGGAAGAATGTGAGAGTACCAAGGGGATATGCAAGTGGTGTGGGGATAGTAGTTTTAGGCGATGATGGGATAGCAACATTTGGAAGGGTGGTATCAAGGGAGGGATTAGGGGATATGATAGGATCTATATTTGTGGTAGTGGATTCATGTGATGGAGATGGAGATGGAGCGGTGGAATCTTGAATGACAAGGGGCTCATGGGATGGAATGAATGGAGGACTATGATCTTGAGGTGGACTAGATGGGATGGTAGGATCTTCATCTAGAGAAGGGGATATGTTGGCATGCTTTGGATCAGGATCTTGGTATGACTCATCATGTGCGGGAGGCATGGTAATGGAGTCTTGGTGGGACTCTTCAAGTGGGGAAGATGGAGGGATGGAGGGTTCAAAACATTCATGGGAATGGGTTTTAGTGACACTAGGAGTGGGAGGAATGGATGGGACTTGTGTGTCATCACTAGGAGTGGGGAGAGTGGCTTGGACTTGTGTGTTGATGATGGGTTTGTCGACTCTTGGAGTAGGAAGAGGGTGTTCAATGGATTCGGTAGATGTGATGATAGGAGATGGGGGATCAGTGGATTCGGCAGATGTGATGGTAGGAGATGGGGGCTCAGTGTATTCAGAGGATGTGATGGTTTCGATGGTTTGAGTGGTGCTAGGGGTGGTATCATCAATGATAGGTGTGAATTGGTGAGAGGTCTCATCACTAGTGACTGTAGATGATGGATCGAGATGGCGTGATTCCACAACTGCAAGGTGTGGAGTGGGAGATGTCTTCTTTGTTATAAGTCCTTGGAGAACTTCTGGAGTGAGAAACTTGAATACTCTAGGTTGAGATGGTGTGGTAGTAGTGGACAAAGGATTAGGGATTGGTAGGGGATTAGGACTAGGGATCGGTGGACTAGGATTAGATGGGGGAATGGAATTGGATGCAGGACTAGGAATAGATAGGAGAATGGGATTGGATGCAGGACTGGGAATAGATGGGGGATTAAGATTAGATGAAGGATTAAGATAGGGGTATTGGAATGGTGAATTAGGACACAAGGATGTAGGTGGTGGATTGTAGTAAGGGTATTGGGATGGTGGACTAAGATGTGAAGACGTGGATGTTGGATTAGGGTAGAGAGAAGTGGATGTTGGATTAGGGTAAGTTGATGGGGTTGATTGGTATGGAAGATTAGGATAGGGGTACATAGATGGGGGATCATGATAGGAAGGTGTGCATGTAGGATTAGGGTGAGTAGATTGATATGGAAGATTAGGGTAGTGGGTATATGTGGATGAAGGATTGAGATAGGAGGATGTGGATGAGGGATTAGGATAGGGGTATTGTGATGGAAAACTAGGATGAGAGGATGCAGGTGTTGGATAAGAGGATGATGTAGATGAAGGATATGATGGATGTGATGGATATCCCTTGTCAAAGATAGCATAAGGAGCATGATTAGGCATGGATGAAGACATAACAGGATAACTCAAAGGGGTGATTGGATTTTGGAAAGGGGGTGGAGAAAACTTACTAGCAATCATAGTGTCAAGGGGATCTATGTCACATTCTTCTTGATCGACAAGAATTTCGTTATCGTTGTCAATGTAATTAGGGTTTCCCTTGACCACTATTCATGGAGGATAAGGATTCATGATGATGAATGGATAAAGAGGATGGATAAAATATTTTGGATGGGAACAGACTAAAGCTCAAATTAGGATTTAGGTCAAGCTCAAATTAGGATTGGATTAAAGCTTAGATTAGGATGATTGGATGATGCAATGGGATTGATTTTGATGATCATATTTGATTATCAAAGGATGATTACGACACCAAATCCACTTCGAGATGGAACTAGATTGATTGGGTCAAAAGTGATTAGATAAGGATGTGATTGGATTAAATTGGATTGGATTGATCAATGATTGATAAGATCAAATGAGATTGGATAGGATGACGAAAGGGACTGTAAACCCCATTTAGAGATTACCCTAGGTGACTTAGGATACTGATTGGTCAGATTAAAGGATGAATGGTCGATTGTGGCACCAAATCCACTTTGGGATTAAAAATGGATTGACTGGGCCGATGACAATGATTCACTTAGGACGGATGACAATCCTAAGCGGATGTTGATGATGACGATCAAATCACACTTAGGTCAATTTGGATAATAAATCAAGATTAAGTTCAGGGGATTTGAATGGGGAAAATGACAATTTGATTAGAGAAATGGATGATAGAAATGGACAAACGACTGCTTGGAACAAGAGAAGGAGGTTAGAAATAGATGAAAGATTACCCGGAATGAGAAGACAAAAGCTCAGAATGAATGATAAATTATTTGAACGAGTAGATGATTGATCAAAACAGGTGAACAAGAGCTTGAAGTGATAGAAGAAGGTTCAGAATGGATGAACGTTTGCTCAGAATGAGTAAACGATGACCCAAAATGGACAAACGACTCTCAGAATGAGGAGATAGAGGTTCAGAATGGATGAATATTTACTCAAAATGAGAAGATGAATGATCAAAATGGAAGAACAAGAGTTCAAGACAATAGATGAAGGTTTGAAATGGGTGAACGTTTACTAGGAAAGAGGAAACAAGTGATCAGAACGGCGAAACGAGCATGTGAAACGATGAAACGGGTGTCTAGAATGATGAAATAGATGAAAAAGTTGACCGGTCAAGGGTCAAGTTCGCCCCTGTGAAGGGCAGGTCCACCCACAGAACAAAAAATGGTCAAATTTTGTCAAAACAGGCCTGAAAGGGCTGGTTCAAAGTTCAGGTCTGCCCCTAGATGGGTCAGGTCTGCCTATGGAGGGCAAGTTCACCTGTCCAGAGGTTAGGTCCTCTTGTCGGGAGGGTAGGTATGCTTATGGAGAAAAATTTGGTCAAAAATGGCTAAAATAGGCTCCAAAGGACTGGTTTATAGGTCAAGTACATCCTTGTATGGGTAAGATCCGCTTGTGGAGGGAAAATTCGCTTGTCTAGAGGTCAGGTCTGCCTACCGGGAGGGCAGGTCTGCTTATGGAGGAAAAGTTGGTCAAAAATGGCTAAAATAGGCTCCAAAGGACTTGCTTATAGGTCAGGTCCGGCCCTAGATGGGTCAGGTTCACCCCTGGAGGGCAAGTTCGCCTGTCGGGAGGGCAGGTTTGCTTGTTAGGAGGGAATGTCTGGCTATTTACTGGTTAGGTCCATTTGTTTATGGAGTTAGAATTAGAGCGTTTATGGGATTTTAAGCAGAGTTTTGACAGAAACTAAGGCAAAGGACTCAAAACACAACAAACATCAATCAAAAGGATATAGCTAAGTCAATTAATCAAACAATCATTGGTTTTGCACAAAGAAGACAATTCAAACGGCTTACAAGCCCTAAAGCCTAGTAGAAAGAGAGTATAGTTGACAAAAGTCTGCAAATGGGAATAAACATAGTTACTAGGGAGTCCTCGATATACATTCAGTACGTGAGGCCCAAACTGTGAACACCAACCTGTTACAAGCATGAGTCGGGAACCTTAAAGGCTCAGACCAACTTTTCAAGTCATCACATTTGACAGGTGTGGTTTGGGACCATTTGTGAAACTCTCCCCTTCTTGGTGGGACAGGGGGCCAGAGTGGGTAGAATGTGGTGCACTGGAATATGGAAGGGTGGGCTAAGGAAGGCTGGCTAGGGCACTGCTTGGCCTCACTGGGATGCACTCAAGCATGTACCCCACCTTGGAGCCAGGAGCATGGGGACGGATTAGACACCTCACAAGATGGACATATTCCCAGCCAGACCAGAGGGTTAAAACATGGAACTTGAACCTTCAAAAAGTGAATCCAGGCAGGCGTGACACTATTGGTCAAGTCCATTGTCTCAGAGATGAATCTCAGCCAAGAGATCATACATGAAAGGACTGCAGGAGGAAAAACCATGTGGAAAGGTCAGACAAAAACAAATAGGAATGGATGCATTCCACATGTCCAAATAAACATGCAGCCTCCTCATGGAGTGAACTTTGTGTGGGAATTAAACTCACTTCAGACAGCATGGATAGCCCGTTGGGAGGAAGACAACAAACAAATCAAATAACACTAAAAACTCCTACACCTCAAAATTAACCTAAGATTAGATTCAATACAAAATAAAATGGAACTTTACCTTGTCTCAGACCAAGTGCTTTGGGGTGTATGATCACTTTGGTGTTGTATGCTCCTTGGATGGCAAGGGATGGAAGCTATAAGATAGATGGGAAATGGATGAAAGTGGATGCAAGCATGAAAAATGGCTAAGTATGGCTCAAGGAAATTATTTGTAAGAGTTTGGCTTCTATCAATGATCTCTCCTAAAATGAGAGAAAAGAGGGGGTATTTATACAGAATTTGGAATTCTTTAGGGAAATGGCTGGTCAAGATTGAGCCACCAAGATCAAGATGTAGGGCTAAGGTGAGTTGAAAACTCACAAGCCCTCACATCTTGACATGTGGCATGTGATATGGCTTAAAAAAGATGATGTGGACATGAGGTGGAAAGATAGTACATGGCATGGAGGTGGTACATAGTACCTTGGGATTGGGACAAGATCTCCTCATAAAAGAGGTCCTTGTCCCCATGTGGGTGAAAGGACATCTGAGGAATTAAAAATTCCTCAAATATCCTCATGGGGATGAGAAAAAGAATTTTAAATTCCAAGGGATGCATTGGGGGATTAAATGTGAATTAAAAATTCACACGGGGAATGGAGTGCCTTATTCAAAAAGAGAACTTTTAATCAATGATCTCTCCTAAAATGAGAGAAAAGAGGGGGTATTTATAGAGAATTTGGAATTCTCTAGGGAAATGGCTCGTCAAAATTGAGCCACCAAGATCAAGATGTAGGGCTAAGGTGAGTTGAGAACTCACAAGCCCTCACATCTTGACACATGGCATGCGATATGGCTTAAAAAAGATGATGTGGACATGAGGTGGAAAGATAGTACATGGCATGGAGGTGGTACATAGTACCTTGGGATTGGGACAAGATCTCCTCATAAAGGAGGTCCTTGTCCCCATGTGGGTGAGAGGACATCTGAGGAATTAAAAATTCCTCAAATATCCTCATAGGGATGAGAAAAGGAATTTTAAATTCCAAGGGATGCATTGGGGGATTAAATGTAAATTAAAAATCCATACGGGGAATGGAGTGCCTTATTCAAAAAGAGAAAAAATTTAATGAAGTTGACTAAGGACACATTCCATAAATAATATGGGGATTAGGGATGACCTAATTAAGTGATTAAGGCTGTGCAAGTACTTGATTAGACTAATTAATGATAGATTAAAGACAAGTGGGAGATTAGGAAGAGTTCACATGTGACTTGATGTGACAAGTCAAAGATCACATGGGGAAGAGAAAAATGAATTTAATATTAGTTGGAAGGATAAAAGGAATTAAAAATTCCTTGAGAGGTTGATTAGGCTAGTTAGTGAAGGATTAGAGGACAGTTAGGTGGCTAAGAGAGATTAGTGGCCAACTTGCAAAAATTGGAGGATTTGACACATCTTAATCAAGGATTAGGCATGTGCAAATCCTAATGATGAGATTAGAAGATGGATTAGGATAAGATAAAAATGATGGAGAATGAGGCATATGAGGAATTAAATAAATGCCATATTTTTTTAATTCATTTGATGAAAAAGAGGATTAAGGAGATAAGGTATTTATTTATTAATTAAATATCTTAGGAATTTGACATAATTAAGGATATTAATTAAATAATAGTGATATTACTTAATTAATGCAAATAAGGGGATGCTTAGATGAAAGGGGATAAATTTGGATAAATCAAGTGTCCAAATTTAGGTGTCTACAGGTAGTTTTCATTTCTATAGTGTTTCTAGAAGTTGTTCTCAGTATGTCCTGATTTAGGAAGTAGTGAACCCCCTATTGTTTACCAATTTTTTGTGTGACCTAACTAATATTGAGTGATACTGCATGCATAGAGGAAGGAGAAGGGATGCTTATGGGAGATTCCTTCCTATAAATCCTAATCCACTCCAACAAGTTGAATATCAGAACCTACCAAAAGAAGAAGAAGAAGAAGAAGAAGAAGATCCATGACCCTTTGTTGATGCATATCTTGATTTGACTAATTCTGAAGTCTCCTTTGAAGATCAAAATTAGCCTGAGAACCCTTTTGCTTTGGAACAACATCAAGAAAGAATGGGTGATGCAAATAGGAACATACCTAACCAACCAGCTTTTCCTTTCCCCATTGCCCATCAGAATGAAGTTGACAACATCATGAACATTCCTGCCTCAACACTCTCAAAGTTTTATGGACTTGTCACAGAAGATCCTGATACCTTATTATTTGAGTTTGACATACTCTGCAAGAGTTATGATTATACTATTGATGCCCATAGGCTTAATCTATTTCCTACCACTCTGAAAGAGGATGCATTAAGATGGTTCATGAGCCTAGGAAGAGATATTATGGAAACTTGGGAAGACATGAAGACAAAATTCGTTGAGAAATACAAGGAATATTGTAGGGGCAGTGACATGAGAGGAGGTGACCTTTTCAGGATGCAACAAAAGGAAGATGAGAGCCTGGAAGATTACATTGCAAGGTTCCTATTTTTCCTGCAAAAGTCTCCACACCATACACTTAATGAGGACTCAAAAAAGTTGATTTTCCTGAGAGGAATCAATGACAGTTGCATTGATGCCTTGGACCTCATGGCAGGAGGAGATATCTCTCAAGTTCCTTGGGAGGATATCAAGAAAATATTCTAGAATTACTCTAGGACAACTTCAAAGAAAGGAAGAGCTTATCAATCTTTCATGGGTAAGTCAACTATCGATGGAGTTTCAAGAATGGAGATCACTCATTTGCTGGTAGAATTCAAGCAAGACAGTATCAACAATTTAGATACTTAGCTAGATACACTTCAGGCCAAGAAGAAGCAAGAGGAGGCAGAGGCAATGTTGACAGAGTATTACCCTCATTGTAGACAAAAGAAGGACTACAGATGTATGATGGTAGCTAATCTTGAAAGCAAGCAGGTTTCACCTAAATTCAAGCCAATTTAGATTGAAGAAGACCAAGTCTACTATGTTGCACAAATGAAGCCTTGGGCTCCAAGACAAGGTATGCCACCATATCGACTATCCTATGCTGGACCATATTTTAACTCCTATTCATCTGGTAACCAATGGTAGCCCCTATATCCACCCAGTTATGGAGGATATCCACCACAACCTTAGAGTAACCCTCCAAATTCTTGGCCCAGTTATCAGAGTTCTCCACCCCAGTGGCAACAACCTTAGGGGAATTGGCAACAATTTCAAGGGCACTGGCAACGAACTCCAAGAAATTGGTAGCAAACAAATCAATGGAGAGGAAAACAATGGCCTATGTAGACAACTAGTTACATGCAGTCACCTTCTCAGCCCCAACAACCTGCTATAATGCCTCCACCTGCTAATCCAAGCTCAAATTCACCTAAACCTACTCAGCTACTAGCTCAACCCACACCTAATCCACATAAAAAACCACAATAGTAGTCTGCGTATTCTACTAATTCAAATCAATTCCCTACATATGTTGTGAGTGTAAGTGATATCCACTCTCATTTAGGAACCTCTCTACTAGCCCCTTCCAAGCCCATCATTACTGAGCTTCCTATGGAAGTGGAGGAGGAGCCTCTGAATGATCCCATTTAGCCAAATCCTGAACCAGTCCAAGCCAAGCATACCGAACAAGAACCACCATTTCCTTAGAGATTAGAAGTTTCCAAGAAGGGATAAGAAAAGGAGGATACCACCTTTGATATCTTGGATCAGCTGAAGCATATGTGTTTTCAAATACCCCTATTTCAAGCCATAAAGGATGTTCCAATCTATAACAAAGAAATCAAAGAAGCCTGTCTCAAGAAGCTAGGTAGGAAAAAGAAAGACCCAACTACAGTTCATGTGGTCGGCCAGCTAGCTGACATCATGCTGGGAAAAGTGACTATTCCCAAATATAATGACCTAGGAAGTCTTGTGGTAGCAGTTGTCATAAACGAGATCCAAGTGAAGAATGCTCTGATTGATTTAGGGGAAACAATCAATGTAATGACCAAAGACATCCCACAACAACTAAACATTGCAAGTATGAGATCTAATCCTACTATCCTGTAGCTTGCTGATAGCTCTACTATTAAGCTTGATGGTGTAGTGGAGGATCTTGTGGTAGTAAAAGACTCCTGGGAATACCCAACAAATTTTATGATTCTTTCTCTAAAGACTACACTAGGTGGGTATCTCATCATTCTTGGAAGGCCTTGGTTAGCAACTATAGATGCATACATTGGATGTCGTTTAGGTGACATGACCATTTCATATGGGAGGAGCACTAAAAAATTTGTTCTTTATCCACCTGCTCAGTTATCTCATGATGAAGATAATCCTATATGGCCACAAGTTGGTGAAGAGGTCAAGGAAGTTAATTTTGTGGCACAGCTTATGATGCTTGGAAAAAGCTCTTTCATGCAACTCCAAGATGAGGATGAAGTGTTGGATAACATCATTCAAAACCATTATGAAGTGGAGGAAGCATCATCTTCTACTTGTTTTAGGAAACTTCTGCCTACTCTTCCTATAGCCACTATTCCTGCAGACGTTCTTCCTATAGACGATCTTCCTGCAACCACTCTTCCTACAACCACTGTTCCTGCAGATAGACTTCTTGCAGCAATAGGTATGTTCCATACATTGCTTCCATATGAACTAAAGGTACCATGTATTAATGAAGCAACCATGATAGAGTTAACTACATAAGTCCAGGTGTCAAAGGGAAGATATCTTAATGTTAATAGTAAATTGAATGAAGAACAACAATTGTTATTAGCGTACCTATTAAGGGCCCATCAACATGAATTTGCATGGGATTATCATGATATGAAGGGATTGGATCCAAAAATTTGTACACACAAAATTTATATCAGAGATGATTTCACTCCAGTAAGACAACCACAAAGAAGAATTAACCCTGCACTAAGAGAGATTGTGAAAGGAGAATTGCATAAATTACTAGATGCGGGATTTATCTACCCCATTTTAGATAGTCAATGGGTGTCTCCATTAGTGATTGTGCCCAAGAAAGGAGGGAAATGGTGAGTTTGTGTTGATTATAGGGAACTTAATGCTGCCACCAAGAAGGATCACTTTCCTTTACCCTTCATTTATCAAATTTTGGACACACTTGCAGGAAAGAAATACTTCTCTTTTCTAGATGGATTCAGTGGCTACAACTAGATCCAAATTGCACTAGAAGACTAGGAGAAGAACACATTTACCTATCCATGGGGGACCTATGCCTATTTGGTACTCCCATTTAGCTTGTACAATGCACCTACAACTTTCCAGAGGGTAGTCATTAGCATATTCACAGATATTTCTCATGATTGCATGTAAATCTATATGGATGAATTCACCACTTATGGTGTTTATTTTGATCAAGTATTGGAAAATATCAAGAGATTCCTACAAAGATGTGAAGATCAAAAATTTCCCTTAAATAGTGAAAAGTGTTTCATGATGATGCAAGAGGGCGTAGTTCTTGGCCACTACATCTCCCACAAGAGAATTCAAGTAGATCCTGCAAAAGTTGAGGTAATCACAAATCTTCCTACACCTGCAAAACAGAAGGATGTCAGGAGTTTCTTGGGTCATGCAAGATATTATAAGCATTTCATCAAAGATTTCAGCAAGGTAGCAACACCATTGTATACCCTTCTCACTAAGGATGTTGAATTTCAGTGGACTGAAGCTTGTGACAAGGCATTTTATGACTTGAAGGCAACTTTGACTCATGCTTCTATACTCAAGGGACCTAATTGGGAGCTTCCTTTCCGCATCCACACTGATGCATTAGATTATGCCATAGGAGCAGTCTTAGGATAGAAAGAGGGAGCTATTGAAAATGCTATTTACTTTTATCAGCAAAAAAATACAAGGAGTTGAATTCAATTATACAGTGACAGAGAAAGAAATGTTCACAGTAATCTATGCACTAAAAAAATTCAGACATTACATAATAGGCTACTAAATCTTTGTGAACACTGATCATGAAGCCATTAGATATCTCATTAATAAACCTTTGATCACAGGAAGATTGGTAAGATGGTTATTGTTGATGTAGGAGTTTGATATAACCATTGTGGATAAGCCAGGGAAGGCCAATGTTGTTGCATATTTTCTTTCAAGACTAACTACATTAGAAGAAAATCAACCCATAGATGACTCTTTTCCTGATGAGCATCTATTCTCCCTCAGTGTACAAACACCCTGGTATGCTAACATAGCAAATTAATTAGTCATAGGTAGAGTTCCTTCTCACTTCTCCCCAAAAGAGAAAAGGGTACTTATTGATAAATATTTTCCTTTCTCTTGGATTGCTAGATGTTTGTTTTATACTGGACCTGACCATGTCATGAGGAGATGTGTGAGAGAAGATGAGACATATGACATCTTGTGTGCATGTCACAATGAACCATGTGGAGGACACTTTGCAGCCAAAAGGAAAACCATGAAGATTTTGAACACAGGGTATTACAGGCCAACACTCCACAAGGATGCAGGAAGGTATACTAGGAAATGTGATAGATTTCAAAGGATGGGCAAACCAACCAGATTTGATGAAATCCCACTTTTCCCTCAGGTAGTAATCACACCCTTTGACAAGTTGGGATTGAATTTTGTGGGACCAATTGAACCTCCATCAAATGGTAAGTCTTATATATTGGTATGCATTGATTATGTGACAAAATGGATAGAAGTTAAGGCTATGAAGCATGCAAGGGATAACAAGGTTGCAAAATTTCTTTAAGAAGATATTTCACAAGATATGGAGTCCCAAGAGAAATAGTGACTGATCAAGGGCCACAATTCACATCAACTCTTGTTGCACCACTAGTGAATGAGTACAATATAAGGTACATGAAGTCTACTCCTTATCACCCCTAGGCTAATGGCCAAGTTGAGGTGACCAACAAAGAAATAGAAGCCATTCTAACTAAAATAGTAGCTATCCATAGAAAGGATTGGGAAAACAAATTACCATAAGTTGTTTAGGCCTATAGGACAACTTGGAAAACAACTACAGGCTTCACACCATTTGAGTTGTTGTATGAAAAGATAGCTATGATGCCAGTTAAATTTGAACATAAGAATCTATGAATTGCAGTAGATTTGGGGATGAATATTTCTGAGGCACAAAGAGAAAGAATCATGCAACTAAATGCTTTGGATGAGATAAGAAGAGCAGCCCTATAGCATATAGAAGTAGTGTAGAATCATAGGATCAAGTGGCATGACAAATTTATCAGGGACAAGAAATTCAAACTAGGAGATTGGGCCTTACTCTATGACTCAAGATACCAAGAACATGTAGGAAAATTGTAGAAAAGGTGGCTAGGACCATACAAAGTTGTTGAGGTCTTTCCTAATGGAGTTGTTCAACTTACTACCATTGACCCTGTCATATTCAAATTACTTGTCAATGGTCATCGCCTCAGATTATACCACAAGCCAGCTTCCAAAGAAGAGTTCCTGCAACAATTCATCCAACGTTCAACACCAGAGCTTCCTGTAGCCGAAGGAAGTGGACCTAGTGTCCCTCCTTCTAGCTAATTAAGGTACACACTTTTCATAATAAAGACTTTCACTTATGTGGAAGTCCATTTCTTCATCCATCCACCCATCCACCCATCCATTACCACCTTTCTCTCTCTTCCATCACTTCATTCCACCTCGCCTCATTTCACTTCATTTATTGCTCAATTTATTCTCCAAAAAGGTGAGTGTTACTTTATTCATGATCTTTGCAACAAATCTTCCACATATTTAGGTATGTGCACATTAATTGCTATGTTTAATCATCTTTTAAGTGCATTCATTTAATCATTGTACGTTAGTATAGATATTCACATAAATGCCATTATTACCTGTCAATCGCCACTCCCATCTCACATGTACGGACACATGTCCAAATTTCGGTTGGGGGAGGGGAAAGAAAAAGATGAAAATATTTTATGAATTTATTGCCCATGTATCAAATCATATTAGGTTGCGTCAAAATTTTTAAGATGAGTTGATTTGAAATCTGAGTGAGAGGGCGACTTGCATGTGTGAAGTGACAATAGCTGCAACCACCATTTCTTCCTATCATAATTTCCCTTTATCACTCCTTTTTTTGCCATTATTGCCCTATCATAATCTTGAGTTGCAAGCAAGAAGTAAAAACAAAAGAAAGGATTTTCAGTTGACACTGGCACTAGAAATTTAGCAGGTTGGTACTAGAATTTAGTAGATATTGTAGGAAAGTGCATTTGATTTTCAAACAAGAATTGTAGGAAGTTGTAGAGCATTTTTTGATTGCAGACAATGGGAGGTGGGTTAATTCAAAATGAAACCACGGTGCATGATATTTTACTATAGGATGCATAGTGCCTAGCATAATTTAGAAACTATGGATGTTTAGATTACTTCTTGAAGCGAGATGGCTTTGATGAAAGCATTGCCATTGAATTTTCTTGGACATTTTTAGAAGGAAAAGCCATAGTAAAAGGGTTGGAAGTTGTGGAAACAGAGGAAAGAATTATAGAGGTCACATGGTTACCAATTGATGGTGAAAACTACCCTGCTTCCAAAGACGTTAGATCAACTAGGGCCAAGTTTACATAGCCAAACAACCCCCCATTGAGCATAGAAAAACAGGGTGCAAAGAGGATGTCTCTACTTGAGCCATGGAAGCAGATAGTTGTGTATGTTATCAAATACATCACTTGTGAGGGTCGCCAGTCAAACTTGCATTCTCTCCACTTCAAGCTTTTGAATCACATAAGGCACAAAAGGAGAATGGATGTGCCCAATGTGTTGTACAATTTTCTCTCAATTATGGTGGACGAGACCCAAAAAGGTAGGGATAATTTTGTTTCCCACCATTGCTTGATTAAATTGTTAGTTGAAAAGTCTCTACATGATGTATCTGGGATGACTTGGGAAGAGTTTATAAATGTTGATCAAATTAGACTTGAGCACTTGCAACCTAAGGCTTTTCATCAATCCCGTAGGTCTAGTAGGAGAGTAAGCATGACTGAAGCCATTCCTAGTGCTTCAACCTCTAGTGTTGGCTCTAGCGTGAGTCCTCCTGGAGCAGAAGAAACCATAGAAATTAGTTCTTCTGGAACATATCACTTAGAAAAAGAAATATCTTCCTCAAATTCTGATGATGACATCCCACTTGAAACCTTGATGAAAACTAGGGCACAATAGAGAGAGGTATAAATGAGAAAAGGGAAGGTTAAGACACAACATGTAGAAAGAAAAGTGCCAAGTTCTAAGAAGAGGAAGGTTGATACTGTTCATCCTGCAACCAAAGGAAAACATGAGATACTTCCTAGGAAATCAAGACCAGCTGGGCCTGTGATTGGTACACCTCCACAAGAAAACCCTAAACTTGGTGAGACCTCACATGAGGACCCTAAAGCTCCAATGGAGTAGGAGAATGTTGAATAAGAAGAAGACATATTATGAGAGAAGCAAATATAACACTCGCCAATCTTGCTAACATTGCAGAGGAATTGGAGGAAAATTAGGACTTCCTGCAGCATGAGTAGGAGGTCCTACAACAACAACCAAAACTAGAGTAGGAGTTCCTGCAACCACAACAAGAACAAGAGTCCCTGCAGAAAAAGGAAGAAGAAACAACACCCTTGTAGCTAGAGATAACTGGATAGCCTAAGTCCATGCAGATAGTGACTTATGAGGATCCACCATCAACAAAAAGACTGGTAGGAATTCATAATCCTCTTGATTTTACCATACATGCAATTTTTTTGAATTTATGGAAAGAAATACAAAGAAGGGGGGAAGAATGGAAAAAGGAAAAACATAAATTGAAGGAGCAAATTCAAAAGAAGGATGAAGAGATTGAGGATAAAAATGCATAAATTGCCATCCTAAAGCAGAGGGTGGATGATATGGCAGCTTTGGCACCAAAGATTCTAGAATGTAGAACCCCTCCAAGGGTCTATGCTCTGCTCTTGAAAGAGAAGTATCTCTCTTTGAATATTTCAAGAATTGGCTCAGGTTTGAATCCTTCTATTGATACCTCTATGGAATTTTTTAATGCTTATAGGATTTCCTTCCCTAAAATGAAGAATTTGCTATGTACTGAATTTTATTTGCATAATTATGATGTCACGATAGACCATGATTGGAATCCGCTGTTGTATGTTGGGGATGTTCAATTGAGAGCATTCATGTCTCGGGTGCAAAATGAGATTAGTTGGGGACAACAACATGGTGCTTATAAGCAATTGGAGTCTGATATCCCTCTGCCCGTTAGAACTAAATCAAGCAACCCAAGGGATATTTATAGAGAATGGCATAGAATGCTGCTTAGACCAAGTTATGGCAATAGCATTATGCTTTGGATTGAGGTAGTTTACAATGAGTATGAGGTAAAGAGAACAACAAAGGAGGAAACCATGAGGAGATGTTTGTCACAAAGATGGAATAGTTTGATTGATGAGCTGAAACAGGCCGGGCCTCATTCCATCCACAATTATGTTGCAACACTAAAAAGAATTGATAGGTATATTGAGATTGGGAGAACACAGGGGTGACTTTGGCTTCCCTTGACTTTCCAGCCACCCATGCTTATGTGGCCTGTGCCAAACTTTAGATTTTACTAGTTTGACGTTGTTGTAGAGAGGTAGAAATGGAACGGGTTTGATAGATTGGGAGGATTCTATTGGGATCCTAATTCACACACTATAGCCATTGATGTTGGACAGCTCTCGGTTGCAAATTTCAGAGCCTTGACCAAGTAGAAGAACTCTTCCCCTATTAGAGGACCAACAAAACGCTAGGTTGGGGGGAGTGATGAGCCTAGTTTTTGGTCTAGTTTTGGGTAGAATCTATAGTCTATTTTTTGGCTGATGTCATGAAATTTGATGATTAAATCTTGGTATTTGCATAATGTTTCCCTCAAACCATTGACATTTGACATTATCCTATCTCTACAAGCTTTAATGAAATTTTGCATATTATGTGGTTTAACTATATTGATTTGCATGTGATTAATGAATGATTCTTAGAGTGGTTATAGATGTGCAGTTATTATGTGTATTGACCTTGCCATGAAAATTTAATACGCCAAGTTGAGGAAGA
>VDFB02329639.1:0-37125 GCA_007258455.2 Sequoia sempervirens
TTTCTAAATAGATTTCAGAAGCTAACAATGAATGGGATCTCGGGTCCTAGAGTGCGGAGCGCCATCTTAGTTTTTCCATTCAGAAATGGCAAAGATGGAATAGAGTTCCAGGGATAGAAGTCTAGAGGGGTGGGTTTGGGATGGTCAAGGGTAGTGCAATTTTATTGTAAGTTAAATAGGTCAGCGAACAAAGATCTAGGTTTCGAGGCCCAGGAAGGAAAAATCCTTTCACCATTCAAAACAACAAACACTTGGAGGAAGCTCGATTGGGGAAACCCAGCAAAGCGGGTTCGCCAGGCCCCAAGGCCGCTAGCAAAAGGAAACTGCCAAGGAGAGTCTGCAAGGATCTAGGACCTAACCAAGATTGAGGGGATGAAACATGGTCAACTCAAGATGAAACTTTGGAGGTATTCTCACCATCTAGGACACCAAAATAGGTGAACACAAAATGAGGCGGTGACAAAATGACCTAGCAAGGTGAAAGAAAAGAGGGTCCCCATTCTGAACAGGGCATGTGTGTTGAGGGCACAACACTAATATCATGGTAGGGACAATGGTGTTTCCATTGGTTAGGAGTAAGATCATAGGGAAAGTAGGATCTATAGGTATAGTGGGTTATAGGTATGATAGTATAGTGGTACATGAGGCTGATAAGATAAAGGGTCTATTGATAGTGATAAGAGGAAAAATTGGATAGGGAACTAAGGGTAGATACGAGCATGAAGTTGATATAAAGGGGAAGTCAATTCAAGGAACATTTGATAATTGTTTGTTTGTAGGTATGAAGGAAGGGACATTATCAGGTTTTGATCAAGAGATAGGTAGAAGACAACCATCAAATCTGATTGCAAAGATGGAGTCATATCCAAGTGTAAACAAGATCAAGGATGCAGAGCATGATACAATATTTTAGTGTTTTAAACAATGGAGGATATATCCAAACTAGGGAGTATGTGAAAATCAAGGAGGAACTAAGACAAGGTAGTACTCATGTATAAAAATTATGACATAGGTACCAATTTTCCCACAAATGGGCTTCATATCTCCTTTTCCATCTATGCTTGCATTGAGCCCAACATGATATTATTACAAAGACATTTTATTTGAATATATCAAAATATGTCTCTGGTTAGATGTATATGGAATGGAAAAATGCCATTGAAAAATAACTTACAATAACAAAAGGAGACCAAATGTTGTAGATTGCAGAGCACAACAGTTGTAAAACCTTCCAATCTAGTATCTAATGTAGGTGGATGGCAAGATTTTTCAATAGCCTACTATCAAAGCAACACCATGGTGCCTCATTTCACAATGCAATTCAAATAGTATACATCCTCATCATATATTAGACAAAAAATGCAATGTAGACAAGACTATATATTTCTAAATGCAATATATAGGAAGAGAAAAATAGTGAAATGCTCAAAAGAGAATTTTGTAGATCAACATTTGTCAGCTATTTGAATCAAATAAAACTAATTAAAAATATAGAAAGAAAACATAAGATTATTTTCAAGCAAAGCATGAAGGAAAAATGACAAAACTTAGGGTATATAGGCAGAGAAAATGGGTATGTGCAAGATCATCATGGAAAAAATAGGCCTTTAAGTGGCAAAAAATTTAGAAAAATCAGAGTTAGGCAACTTGACGTAAAAACATGAATAAGTTATCTATATTATTTCAAAATATGTAAGAATAGAATCTGTAGCAAATTGAATGTAGTTTCTAAACTATTAGGTTTAATTTTTTTTTAAAATCTATTTGGTGAAAATTTGAAATTTCAATGTAGTAGTACTTAAATTCAAGGAAAAAATAAGTAGGTATCTATCTAACCACGCTAACCATAGTAAAATAATATTTTTTTTTATAATATTTTAGATATAGGTAGAGGACTCATGTCTTGATGTGATGCATATTTTTTTGTAATTTTTTTCCAAGTAAATAATTAATTATGAATTTTTTTATTACAACTTTTAAAAAATATAAAAACTTGCATGTCTTATCGCCTTAACTTGGTAAAAAATTCATGAAATTTCTTTTTTTTAATCATATAGTATGCAAAGCATAGAAGGTGATGCATGTTTCAAATTCAAAATATGTGATACAGTTTGAAAGCTATAAATTTTTTTCAATCAGCCTATCAATTAAGACTTTAGTCATAATTCAAATAGAAAATGAATAATAATTATTTATTAAATTCAAAGTAAAGCATAATTTATATTGGTGGAAAGATGAGAATCTCCTTTAGAAACCATTTTCATTTCATCAATTTTGGGTTAAAAAAAGTTGTTAGCCACATACCCTACACATACCCATCATATCACCACTTTTTGGCCCATCATGATCCTGCATACCCAAATGGAAAACATAACATAGTTGTAGAATTTTAAACTTATTTTTCAAATGCAACAAAAAAAATTTGAAAAAATTTCTAGAGTATGTGCATATATAGTTTAATATATGGGAATGTTCAAAGCATGTTACTGACTTATAGAAATTTCAGCCTCTACTTATTGTTTATTGGTATCTCTACACATCTTTGACACTTAATGTTGTTTGTATGTGCACATGTATCAATTTGTAACAGCTGCAATTGTATGTTTAGAGTGTTGCATGTTAAAATTAATTGAAAGAGAATTTTAGGTATCCTGATAAAGAATTAACATCATGCAATTTAATGACAATTGGAAAAAAAATGATAGGTGGAATATACAAAAGAGTGTATTATTTTGAATTTCATATACAAAAAGTATGAAACAATGAAATGTTGAAAGAAGTGGACATATTAATATTTATGGGTGCATATTTGCATAGTGAATTTAACAAAAAATGTGTTGCTAGAGGTATAGAAGACAATAAACAAGAAGAAAATTATCTTTAGTGTGCAAGGTTAAAGAGGATGGAAAGCATTGAATAAATAGGGGCAATTTAATGTGGCAGTAAAACTTAGAGTATATAGGCACATAAAATGGAAAATAGAGCATAGGTGCATAATTTAAAACTAATTAGTCAAATACAACACAATATTCTCGAAAATGTTTCTAGAATAGTTGAATATATATTTTAATAGACTGGAATGATCAATACATGCCACTAAATTCTACAAGTTTTTCCCTCTGCTTATTGTTCCTTGGTATGATCTCTATGCATCTTTGGTATTATACCCATTTTGCACAGGTTATTACTTGGTATGTTTTTATAAAATTTAGCTTAAAATTCTTCAAAAGAGGATAGTATATAGTGTGGATCCAATTTGAGAATAAATATTTTGAAACATTTATCATTATCTAGAACAAGAGGCAGGGACATAAGCATTTGGTGAGGGGTGGAGTTGTTCCAACGATGCCTCTTCACTGCAACATCCAGTAGTGTATTTGTTGTTGCTTAGTTTGGAATATCTCTCAAATGAGAATTTTGGATTAATGTGGAGTATTTCAATTGATTTAGCATGAGAGATAGATATAAAATTTAACCCCTTCCTTTCTTTGTTTCCTTTGTTTATCATTGCCCTATCTAATGTTAAGCCTTGTGCTTTATGTATTTTGATTTCCCATGCCATAGTGAGTGGAATTTGTGTTTGAATACCTCAGGTTATAGCTAGGATGGGGATGTCTCTTGGGTTTTGGGGGTCCCATGGTGGGCCAATGTAATTTTGGAAGCAGACAACAACATAGTCAAGTGGATCTAGTGCTTTGCAATGTGCATTGTACACAATAACTATAACAAGACCAAGGGATCCATTGACTAAGCCACCTTGAATCCACAAATTTGTTGTTAGCATCACCTATTCACCAACATAAAGTAACAGTTCTAGGAGAATCTAGTCATCATATCCATAATCATATGTATTTTGTTTTGCTACTCAATTAGTGCTAATGGCTATGGGAAGGTTTAATTGTTTGGTCTTTTTTTATTAAAAATGCAACTAAGTCATTTGTGGAAAAAAAAAATGTTGCAACATCAAATTGTTCTCTTTTTATGGATGAGAGCATTTTATTTGTATATTTCATAAGCTCTTCCCAGTCATTATGGAGAGCCTCACCATTTCTTATGTGGAGACGAGTTTCCTGAAACTTTTGTTGGGCATGACTATCTCCTTATTGGCAGAAAATAGTGTCCAATTTTATGGAGAATGTGAATGTATGCCATAAGGCTACAATTGATGAGCGTGAAGCATAAATAGGAGTATCCATGACTGACAACAATTGGGAAAGATCACCAATAAGGATGATAGAAACACCACTGAATGGTTTCCTTTGGTTATCAGGGAATGCTTGGTACAACTGGCTATCTATTTTTAGCAGCAACTTCGGGCCTAGAAAAGTCATTTTATCTATCAAACTGTATTGAATATAATTAAATTGTTCTTGAAATATTGTCAATGGTTGGCCTTTCAAAGGATTCATATCCTTTATGGGAATGTGGAGGGTTGTATGGATTGTGGAGGCACATATGTTGTAGATAGCAACACCTGTAGGGGCCAATGTGAGCATCAGGCTATTGCATCTAGTAGTAGAGGCATTTATTTGTTGTCTTATACAATTTATCAAAAAGGATTTACCAATGCTAGTGATTCCTTGAATGATCATGTGAAGAGGGCCTTTGGGGGAAGGCTGCATGTGAAGGGATTAGATGATTTGAAGAGCTACTTGTTGTTTTGGTGAAAGCTAATGGGCTGATGTATTTATAGGAAAGGATTGTATCGTAGCTTGCTCATGTTGTGCCTTAGCTAATGCGATGAACTACAAAGCAATATTATGAAGTTGTCCAGGCACATGGTTTGTATTCCATGAATGGTTTATATCAAAGTCTTACCTACCCAACAGCTAGAGCTGATTTATACTAAAGTTAGTAGTAGCACCAAGCTAAGAGAAAACTTCCCATTTATATTCATTAATAGAAGGTTAATGGTTCAAATCATCACTATCACTGCCATGGTGATCTCCAATCATGGATGCAACTAGAATTCTATTAACATGCCAAGGATGATAACTAGTTATTTTAAAAACTTTCCAATTTTGTATTATGTCTTATTTGGCAAGACCTATATCTATGTGCATGTTTTAGAAAGGTTTGTATAACATAAGTTTGGTCCAACAAAATGTTTCAAATATTTATGTATCTTCAAGGGGAATAGTCTTGAACAAGGGGTACACAAGAACAATTGCAGGTTGGTGTCTTGATTTCCATTTGTCCTTTTTGCACTAGTCTGAATGTGTATATAAGTGAACCAAGTCAATTAGGGATACAAAACCCAGCTCTAAAGGCCTTTGCATATAGAAATGAATATAATTTTTTGGTATAACCTCATTAGCATCATATTTATTTATACGAAACCATTCCATTTTTTCAATATTCAAGCAAACATATTTTTGACTTGAAGTGACATGGGGAAATTTATGTAACATATGGCATGTCTAATGTGCAGATATGTCACACTCCACAATAATTTTTATCATGAATTTTTTATATGCAAGTAGTGATCTATCATCAACTATATTTGTATTTGCATGTCTTTTCAACATATCAAGGTAATTTTATGATTTCTTCCCAGATTTAGCTATACATATTTAGAGATATAACTTAATACAATTTTCCTAGAAACAACTAGTTGATAGTCAACATTCGCATACCAAATTACAAGCATGGGTGGGCTATGAATATTTAGGTGATCATCATTTCTTGCTAGCTTGTAGGATTTTTTATACTTAGCATCATATGTCAGTGTAGAGGTAAGTTGTTGTTGCCAAGGTGCTTTATACTAACATTTTAATTACTCTCCTTTTTTTCCTTAAACAAGCATATTCAAATAATTTTGTGTTCCTTTCAACTATATTTAGCAACTCTTCATAATCTATGATTGGATCACTAGAAAGAATCCAGCTCATGGAAAACAAGCTTAAATTTTCTTCAGAACATCGATACATTCTAAGCATTCTTTGTTTAGAGCAACGTGGATTCCAAGTTGAAACATATCTATCAAAAAAGTTTCTTGCAATGGTAACATCATGGTGATTGGACCAATCAAGAGTGTCCATGTTCAGGGTTTCTAGAAGCCATAAAAAACCATGCACATGTGTACAACCATGATGCTTCCATTCATATCTATACCAATAATATTTTGCATGCAAAATATTTTCAATCACCTCTTCATAGAAATTTGAGAATCTATGATGCAGATATAAAGATGTTATGTATCAGGGTCTTTTTTGAAGGCTTCATCGCCAAATGATCTACTGAAGAGAAAACATTTTTCAGATTAGGACATTTTGTATCTACATAGCTCAAAGTGAAAAAAGGGTAGGTATCCCAAGTTGTTCAATTATTGTAGATAGTTGGGCGTCACAAGAGTTCCAAAAAGAGTGAGTCCCACATAATGATGCACCAAAATGTATCAATTGCTCTACTATTTGGTCATTAGTAGTAGCTTGAATGTTTTCACGTAGTACAAACAAAGACTTCAAAATTCTTTCTTCCAAATCTACTTTGAAGAAGACACAAATAGTTTGTTGAATGTGATGTCTTATTATCAAGTTGTAGAGAAAATACCTAAACCTGACATGTTTTCCAAATCTATGGTCAAAATATCTCAGTAAGTGGAGGGCATATTCATGCAACTAAATTTGAATATTCCTTGGTTGTATGGGAAGTACTGCTTTAGTGTGAAACAATGTTGGAAAATCCATTGTAAATAAACCTTTAGTGTTGTATTCATTAACAAGAGAAGAGCTAATTTTAGGCCAACACAAGATATTATGCTCCTTTTTTTCAATTTGTAATACCTATTTGATTGCTTTGAGCTCTTGTGTAGCATTTGGGAAGAAAGGGATAAATGATGAAAAGGTTGAAGAGCCATTTTCATGTTCAACAACATTTGTTGAGCTAGTTGACAACATCAACTCTTCATCAAAATCTCGCTCTATTGTATGTAATAAATTGGAGACATCAACATCAATATCAAGTAACATATTGAGAGCCTCAACATCATTCTCAACATCATTGTATTATTTTTCATATTGAATTTTATATTTCAAGGCATCCTTTACATAGTGTTTATAAAAATAACAATCATAGCTTCCACATTCAATGATAGTCTATCGTACAATCACAACCTCAAGGTCTTGTAATAGGTGTGGAATTTTTTTTGCAATGCTCGAGATATCTTGAGGAAAGCTTATCATGTGACCACTAAATTTATACTACTCTCCTCTAGCATGGGACACTTGTAAAATTGGATCCACCCTAGCAGTAATCATATATGAACAACCCATGTTAGCTTTTTTAGCAAGAATGGTTGTGGGCCTTGGTCCATGCCATTTGTAGAACTAAAACGGTGGGAGACTTTTCCAAAATAACATAAAGTACACATGGTTGTTGAACTGGATACACGAGTGCACATCCCAATGTATTTTTCTTTGAATATCTGACAAGAAACAAGGTTTGACAATGCATCTATGCAGCACCAGAATCATTTCACTGAAGAAAGGCAACAATCATTGAAAATTTCATTGAGGTGTTGTTGGTGTGCTAGTGTAGTGGGATGATTGAGCTAAGAGTGTATATTGAAAATATATTATGGTGTTGATATCTATATGTTTCTGTCCAAACTACCATGCATACTTTGGAAGCCTAGGAGAAGAAAATTCAAGGAAAAAGGAGTGGCATTTACCATTGCCAATGGGGACTTGCAAGGGAATATTGACAATAGGAAAACCTATAGGTGTGCTTGTTGTAGTTAGCCTTTGTTGCAATGATTTTGTATGACACTTTGCACAAATTTTCTCTTTATGCTAGCTATAGTAGAAATGGTTTTGTTGTTTTTTAGCCTTTTTTATTTCAGCAACTGATTGGACTATTGAACTTGAATGTATTTGGATGGTGTAGGAATAAATATACAAGATCAACCATATTACCATATATGAATATACATGTATAACCATAGATATATTTAAAGTAGTAATTAGACATAAACATATAACAAAATATATGTGTATCCATGTGTATATAAATGTATATCTATGAATTATCACAAGAGGAATAACAATGTTTTGATGCAGGAGTATCCAGTGGTCTAAGGGTAATCTTGTATCACCCAAAAATATGATTTCCATTTATGTTTTCTTTTATTTTCTTTTTGTAGATGTCTTCGCATTTTTGGATACCCTTTTCGTCAAATAAGAATTCCCAACTTTTAGAACTTTTTTTTTTCCTTTTTTGCTCAACTACTATTTTTAGTAGTTTTGAATTTCAAGGTGTGAGAAGGAAAAAATTTAAAGGGGGGTTCAGGAAAGAAAAATAAGCACTTTGGCAAAAGAATTAGGTGAAGATCATTCCTGGTTTGAAAGTTATTCAAATTTTAGTCTCTAATTTTTTCTCTCAAAACCCTTTTTAGTCTAGTTTGAGGCACTAAACGGTCTTGCACAAATCGATACCTTTCCAATAGTTCAAACAATTTTAAAAATGGAGTCTTGAATCAAAAGTTATGGCTTCTAGAAGTTGGCCGATTTTTGGAAAATTGCCAATTTTCGAAGTAGGACTCAGTTTTTGAATTTAAAATTGTAATTTTTGGGGCCAAACCACCAAAACTCATAATTCAAATGTTGTTTGGCTCCAAAAGGGAAAAAGACCTATTTATGGGGGGGGGTTCTAATTTTTGATAGCTTTTTGGGGAAAAGTTCATATGTTGCAAATAGAGTATTCTGTAATTTTTTGTAGCTTGCATGTATTGTAGAACTCAAGGATTTGAGATCTTCTGCATGTAATATTTCCATTTCCAAATAATAATAAAGTTCTCTAGTTGTGTGCATTATTTCTATGTCTTAGGTTTTCTCCCTTGTCAGGTTTGAACATTGGAATATATAAAAAATATATATACAAGTGTTCTACAAATCTCTATGCTAACCATTTTCACTATTTCACTATTGTTACATGTCACATTTAAAAGAATAAAATATTGGATGCATGCAACCACTCCAAAGTTATGGTTTTTTTTTGTGCCTATATACCATAATTTTTTGTTACCCATCAAATTATCTTTGGCCTATCTATTCAGAGTTTCCCACCAGGATTCTTGTTACCCTAGGCATGCAAAAAAATCCTCTTCACCTCCAATGAATATGTTTGGAAGGCCGACGGTGAGTTTCCTAGGGTTTTACAGCATGACAGTCCATGGAGGTGGAGTTTGTTAACCACATGGGATGGCAATGATGGAGGGCAAGGATGCCTAGATAGGCGGAAGAAGAGTGGCAAATGCTTGCTTATGTTGTTTCACAATGGCAATGAACATAATAGGAGGAATTATACCTTTTATACAATTTCTCTATATATCTATAATATTTAGTAGCAAAGAATGCAACTTGAATTTTGAATTGATAAGGTAGTTGTTATGTTCACTATTTGTGTTGTATTAATACTTGTCAATAGGAGTAGTTGCATATATATATATACATGCAAAGGGTCAGTATGAAAGCATAAAGATATTCAAAATAAAATCACTTTAGTAGCTGTAAATGTATGTTCAGTTTTGCATTTTGTGTGGATGGGACATGTTATATGCTTTTTGTGAATAGTGCATTTTTTTGAATAATATACTACATAAACATACACATATAATTTCCCCTACATATGTATATTTTTTAAATGCAAATTAACATAGGAGCAATTGCATATATATATATATATATGCAAAGGGTTAGTATGAAATCATAAAGGTATTGAAGATAAGATTAGTGTAGTAGCTATGAAGGTATGTTCAGTTTTGCATTTTGCATGAATAGAACATGTTATATGTTCTTTATGAACAATGTGTTTATAGATTATTGTAGCTCACCTCTTCTATTCTCCATATTTTAAGGTTCTATTTAATGTGGGATTTTGATCACTTATCATTTTCCTATGATTCTTAAGTGTTTTTCTAATAGCTCTTTTACAATTTCCCAAATTTTCTATAATATTTAGTACCAAATAATGTAGCTCGAATTAGGTGCAACATAGAAGTTATTTGTTTTCTTTGCATCCTCAAATTTAGACATGGAAGGAAATTTTGTTATTGTTTTATGGGCTTTCTACTCAACAATACATTTTTTTTTCAAATTCACCATGCAAATATGAACATAACAATTTTAATCTACAAGACTTCCTTTTGAACTTTTGGTTGGTTTGCATCCTAACACATGAAGTATTCAAAATATACAGTTACAACTGCTAGAAATCAATCAAAGGTGGTACACATATAATTTTTGTGTACATATATACATATATACATATGCATATACATATACATATACATATATATAGGCACGCACACACACACAAACATTGGATCTAGTTGTTGCATACATAAACTAATACATTCACTATTTCATTGCAATGACCACCATAATAGGAAGGATAATATTGAATGGTTTCCTTAAATTATGGCCATGTGCTTTGAAGCTCTCACCATAGTTTTGTGCACTATTTTGGGTATTTTTCAATGTATCAATTTTCAATAGACACATTGTAATGGGACAGTCCAAACAATTTTTCAAATTTTCTATGAACATGTTCCACATACCACATTATAAAATTATTTGTTATTAACATCTAAATGCTATATCATTGAATACTATAGTTCAATTCTATTGGGTTGTTTTTGAGTATTTTTGGGTCTGATCAACATAATGCCAAAGATGTGCAGATATGATGACTAATTGTTTGAAATAGTTCTATGCACTATTTTTGGTATTTTTCAATATTTTTAGTTATGATAAAAAAAATTGTAGTGACAGAGTATAGACAATTTTATAGCTTTGCTATGAACAAGTTCCACATATTGCAGTGTTAAATACTTTCTTATTAATAACATTTGATTGGAATGTTGTAGAATGCTATGAAGTCAAAGTTGGTTGTCTCTTTGCAGCCTACAAAGACAAGTTCAATTGAGGAATATGTACTTGACACACAAAATGCATAAAGGAGTAAGGAAAACAAAGTCTACAAAGGGATGTTTTTATGTATTGGAAAAGATCAATGCATATCTACTTCCACATCTATATGCTTTGCCAGGGCCAGCCATGTGTGTATACACCTAAAATCCAAGAAAAATAGAAAAATAAATAGGAAAGGGTATGTGATGTGCATTTTTGTATTTGAGAATTATAAAATTAAAGAAACTAAAAAGAAATGTTAAAGTTCCATACAAAAGAGGAAGGAAACAATAACAACAAATTTGCAATAGGTATAAGAAAACATAAATATAAACTTACAAAATCAGGATCTAAAGGCTAGAAATTCGCACCCTTAGAGCTAGACTCCACAGTGGAACCTATGGGGGATGTCAACAAATCAATCTTGGGGGGCTTTGGAGACCCTTCCACAAATCCCTATTCTGTAGACATAGTTCTGGGAACTTTTACATGGAGAAAATGTTGCAATTTGAGTTGACTGATTAAGAGCTCTATTTCACAATAAAAACAAAAGATTAATGTATTGAAACTTCCAATGGCAACTGGTAGAAAACTTAGAAATATCAATAATCTATCAACCATTTTACCAATTTGATTAAATGAAAATGGGTATAACCATTCCACTTTTAATACTTTCTAAATAGTAGGAGATACAACAACATGAATAAAATACAGTTTTAATAATTTCCAAACAATAGGAGATACAACAACAAGAATAAAAATGATAAATAAAAATGTATGTATCCCTATATGTATTTGTTTATCTTTGACGTTTCTTACATATGTATGCATGCAGTTTTTACTATATTTCTACATATATCTATATACAAATATTTGTATATGTTGCTAGCTAGTCCCTTCATCCTTTCTTATCCAAAAAATAGGATATACAATAGTAAGAATAAAAATTATTAACTACATATATGCATTTAATTTCCCCTTTGTCTACACATTTAAAAAACACACATATAACTAGATATATATATATCCATATGTAAACATGTATATATCTATTTATATATACACTACTATATCTAAATAGATGTGTATACTACATTTATTCCTGACTATGTAATCATTGACATGCTAAGTAAGGACCTTCATAAAAATGGGCATAATGTCAAAGGTGCACAATGACAAGAAGGAACAATAAGTAGAGGGTGAAAGTTTTGCAAGTCAACAACATGTTTTAAACATTGCAACTTATTAATATATATATGCAACAAGGGGATCTTTGCCACCTTTGAACACAAAAGTAGAATGGTAAATGGTTGCTCATGGTGTTGGAAAATGGAAATCAAAATGGCGAGAGGAAGCAAATGCAATATTCAATGTTTGTAGCCTCAAAAAATTACAATGTTGTTGGCTTGAACTATAAGGTATGTGTAGGATCATGATGGGCCAAAAAGTGGCAATATGATGGGTATGTGGCTGATGACTTTTTTTTTTACCCAAAATCGATTAAACGAAAAGGGTTTTTAAAGGAGATTTTCAGCTTTCCACCAATATAAATTATGCTTTACTTTGAATTTAATAAGTAATTATTATTCATTTTCTATTCAAATTATGACTAAAGTCTAATTGATAGGCTGATTAAAAACATCTATAGCTTTCAAATGGTATCACATTTTTTGAATCCAAAACACGCGTTACATTCTATGCTTTGCATACTATAGGATTAAAAAAAAAAACTGAATTTCACGAAGTTTTGACCAAGTTAAGGTGGTCAGACATACAAGTTTTTATATTTTCTAAAAGTTGTAATAAAAAAATCATAGTTACTTATTTACTTGGAAAAAAATTACAAAAAAATATGCATCACATTGGGACATGAGTCCTCTACTTATATCTAAAATCTTGTAAAAATATATTATCATTTTATTGTGGTTAGGGCGGTCAGACAGACACCTACTTCTTATTTTTTCCCTGAAATATAAGTACTACTACATTGGAATTTTAAATTTTCACCAAATAGATTTTTTCTCTTTTTAAACAAACCTAGTAGTTTAGAAACTAAATTCAATTTGTTACATATTAGATTCTTACATATTTTTGAAATAATATAGATAACTTATTCAAATTTTTACGTCAAGTTTCCTAACTCTGATTTTTTTTAATTTTTTGCCACTTAAGGGCCCGTTTTTTCCATGATGATCCTACAAATACCCTATAGTTTTGTGGACTTTTTTTTGTGTTTTTCAATGTTTTTCAGTTTTGATACACACATTGCACTGCCAAAGTGTAAACAATTTTACAACTTTTTTATGGACATGTTACACATACTGCATCCTTAAATGCTAAATAATACTTACATCTACTATTTTTAACTCTTTTTAAATCAAAGTCTACATATATAAAAATAAAGATAGCATACACATCTATTTAGATATACATGATGTGTATATATAAATTGTTGTTGCATTGTCAAATGAGCCATAGCGGTATTGGTCTATATATATGGATATATATTTCTTCCTATATGTATATTTTTAAATATGAAACATGGAATTCAATACATATACATATGTGTATACGTATGTGTTTATGTTTTGTGGAATTCAATACAATTTCCCTTTTTTTCAATAATATTAAGTAGAAAATAAGTGTTATTCTAACACCTCTTATACAATTTCTCTATTTTTCTTCAATATTTATTACCAAAGTCTATCACCAAAAAATGTATAGTTGGAATGTTTTACACTCACTTGAGTTTCTCTGATGGACTTTGGCTTGATTTTTTTGAGATTTAATGTTGTAATGTGGTCAACACATTCATATTAGGTCTTGGACCCTTAAGAATCATTGATAATTCTAGGATGTCTTGTAAAAGTGTTGTGAAGTGTTGTAACCCACTTTCACACTTTTCTAGGACCATTTCATTATAATTCACTTAAGTAACCTCTTTTTTATCACTTACTAAGTCTTATTTCAAAGTGTTGTAAAGATTTGTAACAAACTCTCACTCTTTTTCTAGACTTGTCATCACTAATTCAACCCTTTCTTATGTATAAATGACCACTTAATGCACTTTTCGGCCATACTTAAGTGTATTTTTAAGAATATTCATATTAAACCTTATTTAATGCACTTTATTTGTTGAAACAAAGTAAAATTTCCCTGGTGGGACTAAGTCGCCACATGGGGCGACTTAGTCCCTCTAAGCACAAAATTCAAAATAATTTCAATTTTCTAGTGGGATTTTATTCTCCTACTCTTGAGGTCAACTTATGATATGTTATTTTCAAGCAATTTTGTAAAATAAAGTATAAATAAAGGGTTTCCCCTTCATTTTTCATCTCCTAATATCTCTTACAATCTTCTAATTTCCATTTCATCACTCAAGCAATTTTTAAGCATTCTAAGCATTTCTAAGCATAATCAAGTCATCAATTAGAACACTTCATTGCATATCTTTAGATTTCTACATCAAGGTTTTGGTGATTTTGTGACATTGCATGTTATTTATTAATCATTCTCTTTCTATTTCATTTTATTATCCAGGGTTTGATTACAAAATTGGAGTTTGACCAAGGCAAACCCCTATACACTAACCCTTAACCCTTTTCCCCCTCTTTGTATGTGTGTTTGTAGGTCTTATATGTAGATTTTTCAAAGAGAAAGGTTTTAAAAGGTGTTTACAATCCATCAAAGTCATCAAAGCCAACAAAGCCATAATTGAAGCTCAGAGATATATTTCATCCTATTTTTTGCACAATCTGGACTAGACATTTGTCAAAAAAGGAAGTATAGACTGAAAGCTACAAAATCATGCCCCAAATTTCTTGAGATTCATAGGTGGACTAAGTCATCATCTATAGCGAATTAGTCCCACTACTAGGCCTGTAAAGTGGTTTATGATTTTTTGGATACCCATTTGGCAGATTCCTCTTCTGATAGATTTTCTCTAAAACTGGACTAAGTCACCTAGCTTAGCAAAAGTGTCCTACTTAGGATTTCTAGTTAATTCTACAAGATTCTAGAGCTTTTATGCATCATACTTCAGATTCAAGGTGCACCTCTCCAATCTTGTTTAATTTTGTTATCATTTACTTGCATTCTTAGTTGTTTTTGCATACATCACTATGTTTTCAAACATTTTGTGTATCTTAAGTTTAGCATTAATAAACACCTTTCTTTTTCAATTTATTGCATTTGGACATCACTTTTAGGCACATTGCATACATATTTACATTAGTCTTCAGTGTAGACATTAGCATTTTAGGTCCATTTCTCTCCTTTTAGGTGAAAAACCCTAGAAGAGTTAGAGAACCCTTGGATACCTAAAATCGGTGTCCACATTTTAGTGAACCCAAGTTTTCAACATTTTCTTTCTAATTTTAATTGCATTTGAATCCTAGGTTTCACTTGCATTAGCATTGCATTAGGTTTTATATTTCTTAATTTGCATCCTAAGGTTTTAAAAATTACATTAGTGAAAAGCTCATATAGCTTGCATTTTTGTATTTTATTTCATTGAAAATAACAAAATTCTACATTTTCACACTGTAACTACATCTATGCATGTGAAAAACATCAAATTGCATTTAAAATTTATGAAAAAACTCATAAAAATCATCACTAGGACTAATTCACCACACTGGTTAACTTAGTCCTTCTGCACATTTCACACTCTAATTTTTGGAATTTTCTAGGCATTTTCTACATTTTATTTTCCTGCTACTGCATTCTACCATAATTTCTAGATTTACTATTCTTCTTGCATTTAGTTTTCTTTCATCATGGCTTTTTTCTTTAATAGGTTTTGGATGTCACTTAAATCTTTATTGGACATGTCAAATTATGCATTTGCAACTGATCCTAATGACCTTGAGCTTCCTCATGTTCCTTCAACTCCTCATGAATGTCCTCCTTGTGTTGTTGACATCATTGGAGAAGATGATGATCGCATGAATAAGTTCTTAAAAAAATGCATTGACAACCTTGAAGCTAATGCATCCTTTTATCCATCCATAAAACAACAAGACCTTCCTACAATCTCATCTCCTAATATGTTTGGTTACCTACATCCTAAAATAAACAAAGAACCTAAGTTCCCTCCATCAGGTGGACCTAGTTCCTCAAAACAAGCAACCCCTCAACCATTCTATGATAAAAAAGTTACAAACACACCAATCAACCTTGAAGAAACTTATGGCAAAGGTTTTACCATTTTAAGAAAACAAGGATGTGACACAACAATTGAACATAACATTCATCAACTTTTAGAACAAAATCCAAAAGATGAAAACACAATGGGGTTATGATATCGAGATCCTCCTCATGACATCAAGCCTCATTTAGAATATTGGAGACTTCGTGATGATGGCATAGTGATCTTTGATTCCCTTCCCAATTTTAATGTCCTCCTTCCACATGAACAACCCTCACATGAAATCAATGACAAGGATGATAGGATCCCCATGGGTCCTCTTTCTCCTTCAATCCATGAAAAGGGTGAATCTAGTAAATTCAAATGACCTTACAAATTAAAAAAACAAAAGTTTCCTCTCCATCCACCACATGAATGTGAAAGGAAACTACAAATTATTTTAAACAAAGGTCTCATCCTATTACTACCCATGAATTGGTTGGTAACATTTCATAAAGATTCCAAAGTACCCTATTGTAAATACCATTGTGTTCCTAGACACCGCAATGATGAGTGTCAAACATTGAAGGAAATATTGAGTAAGTACCACTTTGATGACATTGAATACTATCCCATAATCCCATAGTACACTTTCCCACTCCCTCACATGCAATAGTTGTAGAATATTCCATTCTCACTATTGCATGACCTTTCCCATCACGTATCTCAGATCACTCTTATCTTGCACTTAGTGGGGGCAAGAAGTTATTAGCCTTGTCCTAGTAATGCATTTTTCATTTTCCCTTAGTTGCATTATTCACCTTTCACTTATGCCAATTGAGATTGGGAGGTGGATGACTTGCTTCATGGTTGACTTGCATTTTCCTTACTAGTCTTTCTTTTTCCTTTTCCTTTCTGTGTTTGTATGTGCGTATCATATTCCCCTGTAACATGATGTTTGATGTTCTTATCTCTTTGTGACATTCCTATATTTGTACCTTCATTCTTCTATATTTCATACATCACTTTTTTGTTTCACTTTTTCTTTGTGTTTTCCTTTTGGGGATGACACAAGGAATTGAGACCAAACTATCTCTTTCATGTTGACCTGAAAAAAAAATCATTTTTCTTTTGCATTTTCATTTTCTTTTTTCTTGTGTTTTCCTTTGGGGATGATTCAAAGCAGTGAGAAATCCTATGTCTCTTCCATGTTGATCCAAACTAATCTTTCTTTTTCTTTTTTTTCGCTCTCTTTGTGTCATTATTCTAGTTCTATGTATTTGGGGAATGATGACAGTTTCGAGATCTCTAATAAAACATTGAAGCAAAGAAAATACTGACCCAAAATCCATAGATCCCTTACATGTTTGGTGTTTTCATTTTTGGGGCAACTCTTTCCTTTTCTTTTTTATTTTCTTCACATGACAAATCCTTACTCGGAAACGTATGAATTAACATAGGGGCTTTCCAAGTTGGCTCTCATGTCTTTCTTTCTTGTTTGTATTTTTCATTAGCTACCTTAAAGTAATTTCTCATAGAATGGTGTGTAGCAATTCCTTTAAAGTGGGGGCATACATTGGCACAATTAATTTTTCATTTTTCTTTTCCTTGGTTCTTAGTGCAGCCTTATTACTTCATATGATATGTTTTGTCACTTTGTGGATGACATTAAGTGTGATGTCTATTCTTTGATCAGTCCTCTCTTTGAGACATTAGACACAATGTTCCCTAAGCTAAAACCTCACATGAACTAAGAAAGACTCATTTGAACATTATTTTTCATTTTGTATTTGTTATATGGCCACCTTGCATAACATAATTTGCATGCCTATGGTGCCATGTTGCATTTGTTCATGAGTTTTAAGCATACGAAGCTTTTCTTGTCTCGTGAAGCATTAAATGGCATTTTTATTTGTGGCACCTTATTAAATTTATCAGGAGGTATACATTTGGTATGATTGAGAAGGAAGCCCATTTTGAGTCATGACTTTTCCCCATAGCCACCTACATGTGTGAGAGTGCATACCAGTTGTGAGTGTATGTTTCTCACCTTTTTGGGCCTTCTCACCCGGTGAACTACCATGAGTTCTATCACTCCAAAGTGATTACACATTTTGTTTTTCCAAACAAAAAACCTAGATCTAATCCACAATGAGATGGACAAATGGTTGAAGCTTGACCCAATTTTCCTTTCTTTTGATTTCTCTCTTTCATTCTTTTTCATCATTTTCATGTGTTTTCCTTTATGATTATGTTTGGTTTTCCATGAGATTTTGATCCAGGGGGCTTGATCATCCCTCTTGATTATTATTGTCTCATCTTACCAGCATGAGTGCATTTGGATCCCTCTTGATGTGCATTTTGGGCTACTTTAGTGTGAGTTTCAAGGATGTTCATCCTCTCACTAAAGTGGGGGCTTAATGTGTCACCAAAAAATGTATAGTTGAACATTTGTATGCTCACTTGAGTCTCTCTTATGGAATTTGGCTTGATTTTTCCTATATTTAATATTGTAGTGTGGTCAACACATTCACATTAGGTCTTGGACCCTTAAGAATCATTGAGAATTCTAAGATGTCTTGCAAAAGTGTTGTGAAGTGTTGTAATAACTTTCACACTTTTCTAGGACCTTTTCATTATAATTCACTTAAATAACCTCTTTTTGTCACTTACTAATTCTTATTTCAAAGTGTTGTAAAGGGTTGTAACAAACTCTCACACTTTTCTAAACTTTTCATCACTAATTCAACCCTTTCTTATGTTTAAATGACCCCTTAATGCAATTTCGGCCATACTTAAGTGTATTTTTGAGAATATATTCTCGTTAAACCTTATTTAATACACTTTAATTCTCAACACCCAGTAAAATTTCACTAGTGGGACTAAGTCACCACCTGGGGTGACTTAGTCCCACTAGGCACAAAAATCAAAATAATTTCAATTTTCTGGCGAGATTTTATTTTCCTACCCTTGAGGTTGGTTTGTGATATGTTATTTTGGGAAATTTAGTAAAATAAAGTATAAATAAATGTTTTTCCTCTCATTTTTCATCTCCTAATATCTCCTACAATCTTCTAATTTTCATTTCATCACTCAAGCAATTTTCAAGAATTCTAAGCATTTCTAAGCATAATCAAGCCATCCATTGGATAAGTTCATTACATATCTTTAGATTGCTACATCAAGGTTTTGGTGAGTTTATGACATCACATGTTATTTATTCATCATCATCTTTCTATTTTATTTTACTATGTAGGGTTTTATTACCAAATTGGGGGTTGACCGAGGCAAACTCCTTTACTCTAACCCTTAAACCTTTTCCCCCTTTGTTTGTGTGTTTGTAGGTCTTATATGTAAATTTATCAAAGAGAAAGGTGTTAAAAAGGTTTTTTCAATCCATCAAAGTCAAATTAGCCCGAATTAAAGCTCAAAGATCTATTTCAACCCATTTTCTATAGAATCTAGATTGAACATCTAGCAGACAAGGAAGTATAGACCAAAAACTAGAGAATCCTGCCCCAAATTGCTTGAGATTTCTAGGTGGAAAAATTCACCATAAATGGTGAATTAGTCCCACTGCTAGGCCTGCAAAGTGGTTTCTACATTTTTGGATACCCATTTGGCAGATTCTTGTTCTAGCATATTTTCTTCAAAATTGGACTAAGTCTCCTAGCTTGGCACAAGTGTCCCAGTTAGCATTTCTAGTCAAATCTGCTAGATTCTAGAGCCTCTCTAAATCAAAATTTATATTCTATGTTTACCTTTCCAATCTTGTTTAATTTTGTTATCATTTACTTGCATTCTTAGGTGTTTCTACATCCATCTCTATGTTTTTCAAAAAAATTGCATATCTTAGGTTTAGCATTAATAATCACCTTTATTTTTCACTTTATTGCATTTAGACATCACTTTTAGGAACATTGCATCCATATTTACATTAATCTTGATTGTAGACATTAACATTTTGCGTCAATTTCTCTCCTTTTAGGTGAAAAACCCTAGAAGAGCTAGAGAACCCTTAGATACCCAAAATCAGTGTCCACACAAAGAACATAGCTTGAATCTTGTATCAATATTTTTCATGATAATAAATAGTTTCCTTTGTGAAACTAGAAAAAAGAATATCATAAAACATATTGATACAACACAAGTAATCTATGCAACAGTTGGCTTGTCAATTCAAAATTTAAGCTACATTATTTTGCACTAAATATTATAGAAAAAATAGAGAAATTGTAAAAGAACTATTAGAAAAACTCTTAAGAATCACAGGTAAATTATAGATGATAAAAAACCCACATTAAACATATTGATACAAGACAAGTAGTCTATGTAAGAGTTGGCTTGTCAATTTAAAATTCAAGTTGTTTCTTTGGAAGTAAACCCATATTAGATAGAACTCGTAAAGCTAATGGGTGGCAATAACAGGTGGAAAATGGGTATAACACCACAAAATTAATTGAAATTTCAAGCTACATTACTTGGTAGTAAATATTATAGAAAAATAGAGAAACTATAAAAGAGCTATTAGAATAACACTTAACAGCCACTAAATTAATTTTATATTAAATATCATTATGCTTTCATACTAACCCTCTACATATATATGCAATTACTTCTATGTTAATCTACAATTGCTCCCATGTTAATGGGTATAACACCAAATATGCATAGAGATAACTAAAAAAAATAAATGAAGGGAAAAAAATTACTAACCCTAACCATATTTTTGATGAAAGAAAGAATATTTAACTACAATTTCTCCACCCATATAGAGCCATAATCTCTTTAAAGTCTCTAGAATGGGCATAACACTAAAGATACAAACATACATGAACAATAAATTAATCATTTATGTAAAATACCCATGTAAAATGACTTACAAATTCTAGAGCACAATAGTTTTAAAACCCTCCAATTTGCTATAAAATAGAGCCTTTCCTATCAAACCAACACCATAATGGCTCTTTTGACAATGCAACTTAATCAATATATTTTCTCCCACATTTCATAGTATACTTTCCCACATTGCAACTTTGAATATTGCATTTACTTCCTCTCACACCATCCTACAACAACACTAAGATGCATTAACCCTCACATGAGAAAACACTTACCATTCTAATTTCACGTATTGAGGTAAAAAACTCCACCTCCACCAACCCATGTAATTATCAAACTCCACGTTTTCATAAAAAACCCCAGGAAGCTTGTTGTTGGTCAGGAGATTTCTAGCATTGAGAAATTTTATTCACTGTAAGCGGTAGAATGGGGAAAACAAGTTAAACATGCATCTACGCTTCTAAATAGGACATTGCATCTAAGATTTAAGAAATTTAAACTAATTTAAACTAAAAATCTTTAGAAATCTATCCTATTGCTCTCTAACTCTAAAGATCTCTCTAATCTACTTAACTCTCAGATTTAGAAGCTAATTAAACTATTGAAATGACACTTAGAGAATGAGAATCAAGCTATTCTATTCTAATATGATTAACTATGCAACTAGAATGATTCTACAGCAAAGCTTCTAAGAAGGAAACTACTGTAAACTGCCATAATTGAGATGCTGGATGGATGTTTGATTGAATGCTGAATGCTGGAGATACTGGATGAATGTTGGATGCTTTGGAAACCTGCAAAGTAAGATTGCATAAGTTGGGATCCATTTCCTGTAGCCCAAGAGCTGTGTTTATAGCTTTCACGGCAGCACAATTGCACAGGGATATGTGATAAGGGGCTGTGATTCAATCTGGAGAATTGAAGGACATGGGATGAGAAGATGGAGCTGATCATGGAGGATGGTTTCTCCCCATGAAAACACAGGCAATATAAGAGGGAAGGTGGGTGGAAGGTGGTTGAGAGAACTTCTTGCAGGTTTGTCCCCGAAGCTCTTCCCATGAATGATAGTGCCATTAATTAAATTTTGAAAATTTAATTTTATTAGTGAGTGAATAGTGGTATAAAATTTATGCATAAATTTAAATAATTTTAATTTATTTAAATTTAGCAAAAAAAGAGGATTGAATAATTTAATAAATCAAACTATAGGGTTTGTTTATTAAATTAAAACAAAAGGAGAATGATAATTAAATAAACAATTTTAGAATATCTTTATTTAATTAAGAAGAAATGTGATGAGGTAATTAAATAACACAAATTATTTAAGTTGTGTATTTAATTTATGATAGAAGTGTAAAAGAAGTAATAATGATAATAATTAAATAAAACAAAGTTTTTAATTTTGTTTATTTAATTAAGAGAGAAATAATATGATGATAATAATTAAATAAAACAAAGTTTTTAATTTTGTTTATTTAATTAGGAGAGAAATAGAAGAATTAATAATGAACTTAATATAAATAAATATTTCTATTTATTTACTAAGTAGATGAATTTAAGATAAATTAATCAAATAAGTCGTATTTAATTAATTAGATTCTCCAGACCATTTTTAGGTGTTTACATTTTTCCCCTCTTTGAAGTGATGGGTTTACACATTGCTTCAAAGAATGATTTTGCCTCAGCTGCTAGTATTGACGAAAAGTTTAAAATATGGCCCAAACTTGCCTCAGAAAATGAATTTTGAAATGATAGCGATATATGCCCCCTCGGGAGATAAATTGATGAATTTTGAATTTTTTTATGATTTTTCAAGAATTTTGAATTTTTCTGTTTATTTGATGATGAATTGGTGAAGAAACAATTTATCTCCCAACAAAATTGTCCAAAAATACCCCTGTGATAGATAAGAATTAATTCCTTAAGAGGAAAAATAAATAAATCCCATGAAAATCCCAAAAAAATAACCTATAAAAGCTCAAAAGGTCATTTTCAAAAGTCATTTGTGTATTTGACTTTAACAATATTTTGATAGAGACCCTCAGAGTGCTAGAGCTTCAGGATGTTGATCCCTTACCACACCCACTGACTCGAGCGTGTGCAACATCACCAGCGTCAGGCCGACTATGGACTTTGGTATGTACCCCAAATCTTCCTTGTAATTTGCGCCCATACTTTTGATGTCATTTTGCACGTTTTTTATTTTTTTAGTGCGTAGCGGACGCGGTTTAGCACATCACTGATCTATTGTAGCGCGCCATAGTTTTAGCGCGCCAATCAAGTTTTGTAGCACGTCCGTGGATTAGGGTAGCGCGTCATAAGTTTTAGCGCGTCAGGTCAATTTTGTAGCACGCCAATAAGGTTTTGTAGCGCACCACTAGAAATAGCACTTTAGGCAGATTCCATAGCGCGTTAGTAGAATTTTGTAGCACTTGGGAGAATTGATTGATGAAAAATTGTGCACTTTGATTTTTATTTCGTCAATTTGTTTATTGACGCCATCTATGTTAGTTTGATTGTGACTAAAATAAATGGTAAACGATCTCATGATGAGCGAGATCTATTGATTGATAATAATTACCCTCATGATAAGCGAGGAATAATTAAACTTTCTGAAGGAATGAACCTGATTGATAGATGAGGGTACCTTGATAAATTGATAGTTTGATAGGAAAAGCACAATTTTTGAAAATTTGATGATCTCCTGATGTTTGATATTTTGATTAAAATGTTCTATTTGTATGATAACAGGAGCATTTGGATGTTATCCAGGTGCGAGAGCAGTTCCCTTGGCCTTTTGATATGATACCGTGACTTTCACCTGATGAGAGATAGCATATTACCGCTTGCGGTTTAGCGACATTACTGGATATGCCCCATATTAGACTTAATAGGGGTCTATTGACAGCCTTAGTGGAGTGGTGGCATAGTGACCACAACACCTTCCACTTACCTACTGGCGAGATGACTGTGACACCAGAGGATGTATGGTGTATTCTTCGCATTCCTTTTGTTGGAGAGATTGTAGTGCATGATTCAGAGGAGGTTGGTGGGGTAGAGGCTATGTGGAGTCTTTTAGGATCCCCATGTTACGAGAGAGTGGGTTCCATGGATAGATATTTATGAGTCATATGCTCCACTTCCTTCAGTTTTGGCCGGCTTTATTGGTTGATTCTTTTGTCCTGATAAGAGGTCAAAGGGTCTATCTCTCGGATGGGGTCGAGTTTTAGAGGGCATGGTGGTGCACAGGACGAGATACACTTGGGGCATGTGCATGCTTGCTCAGCTCTATCATGATTTGCATTGGATCGTGTACCTCGGCGGTAGCAGTTTATCGGTGGGAGCTACCCTTCTCCAGGTATGGGCATGGGAACATATTGTCGTTACGTGTCCCGTGCCGGTGTTAGCGAGACCAGCGATGAGACCTTATGTGTTTCAGTACAGAGGCAAGCCTACCCAACATATGATGGGTAAGCTAGATTATTGGAGGCGGATTATTAGTGATGTGGAGGTAGTGACCTGGCATCCCTATTTAGACTATGATGACTAGGATGATGATGATATTGAGTTGGGGTTCTTGTCTGATTCGATGTATTTGATCAGGAAGAGCCCCAGGGTCTTGGAGCAATTCCTATTTCATCGTGTCTATAGGAAGTATGGTATTGTGCAGTGTATGCCACAGGGAGTAGCGCATTACGGACGACAATAGATAGATGTCAGTGATTGGGGTCCCAGTTTGCCTTACGGGGCACTTGTTGAGGGTTACCGTGCTCTGTAGCCATCAGCATGGGATATGCGATGAGATATTGTCAAGGAACCTGTTACTCCTGAGTATGGATAGTTTCTAGCTCTACACCCTCCTCCACGTATTACTATTCCGGATGAGCTAGTACCAACACCAGCACCAGCACCAGCACCAGCACCAGCAACATCAGCAGTGGGTGGCCAGGTTGGTCAGCAATAGGGGAGAGAGGAGGATGTAGATGTGGATGTGGAGAGCAGCTCAGAGACTGATAGTGATGAGAGTACTGATAGCAGCGAGGATAGCAGTGATGGTAGCAGTGATGATGATGGCAGAGATGGGGGAGACCGAGCGTAGCGAGTACTTCAGAGCCATCTTCTAGTGCGCCTCGTAAGAGGTAGGCTATTGCTTCCTCATCGGCAGATCAATCAGAGGTTGTAGGTTTACAGGTGCAGGTTCAGACCTTACAGGGACAGCTAGCATAGGTGCAGGGATTACTAGCACAGACACAGGCTCAGATGCAGGCACAGCTAGCTACTGCACAGACACAGATTACCTCTCTAATTGGTGAGAGAGATGGGGCTCTACAGGCAGTAGCGACCATATAGGCTCAGCTAGCAGGTGTACGAGCATAGTTGACCACTGCCCAGACATAGATCATAGCCTTGACTGCAGAGCGAGATACTGTTAGACAGACGGCAGAGATAGCACAGGCTACTACAGGGAGATTGTAGAGAGTGGCAGATGGGACCTCTATGGTAGATTACATGCGAGAGGCGATGTGAGCAGGTGCTAAGATTGAGTTCTACAGGAGTCGCTATCATGAGCTTTGCCCCCTAGAGTAGAGAGTCAGTTATGCTCAGTCTTGCTCAGAGAGGACTCGTTCGAGGACAGTGAGTAGAGGTGTGACACAACCTCTAGCGAGGGATCCGAGAGATCCGAGAGATCTTGGGACATCTGGTGGCAGTCGTGATACTGGGGTGAGACCTTCTCCTTTTGGTGCGAGTACTACTTGATATCAGTTGTGTACCCTTTGAGAGACATATACAGCCATTTTTGACATGATGTTATTTTCATCCTTTTTAGACTTCATTGTATACTTGACACTTGATGAGATATATATGTGCAGCGGTTCGATTGATCTATGATATGTTTTACCTGATTTATGTGATGGATGCATTGATCTTATGATGTGTTCTACATGATTGATGTGATGGATGCATTGTCATTTCTATATTTAATGATGATTTATTTTACTAGCTTGTATGGATACATTAATGATGATGTGATTTGATGATGTATTTCTTTCTTAATGAGATGCAATGTAAGATAAATAAAATGTGATGTAAATGAATGATGAATGAAATGATAATGGATATGAATGATTTTATATAATGAAATGTAAATGAATGATGTACTAATGAAAACGTAATGATGTACGAATGAAATGTAATTGATGTATGAATGAAATGTAATGATGTATGATGAAAATGTAATGTTGTACGAATGAAATGTAATGATGTATGATGAAAATGTAATGATGTACGAATGAAATGTAATGATGTATGATGAAAAATGTAATGTTGTACGAATGAAATGTAATGATGTATGAATGAAATGCAATGATGTATGATGAAAAATGTAATGTTGTACAAATGAAATGTAATGATGTATGATGAAAATGTAATGATGTATGATGAAATGTAATGATGTATGATGAAAAATGTAATGTTGTACGAATGAAATGTAATGATGTATGATGAAAATGTAATGATGTACGATGAAATATAATGATGTATGATGAAAAATGTAATGTTGTACGAATGAAATGTAATGATGTATGATGAAAATGTAATGATGTATGATGAAAAATGTAATGTTGTACGAATGAAATGTAATGATGTATGATGAAATGTAATGATGTATGATGAAAAATGTAATGTTGTACGAATGAAATGTAATGATGTATGATGAAAATGTAATGATGTATGATGAAAATGTAATGATGTATGAATGAAATGTAATGATGTATGATGAAAATGTAATGAAGTACGAATGGAATGTAATGATGTATGATATATAAATGAGGTGTAAATGAAATGATAATGGATAAAATGTAGTATAGAATGAGATATAAATGAATGACATGTGTAATGAGATGTTATGTGATAGATAGAATGATGTATGGGTATATGATATATGAAATGAGATGTAAATGAAATGATGTAAAATGTCCTCTATATGTATGCAATAAATGATGATTTTGCAACTACATGATAATGACAATGTGATGAGACATAAATGCATGATGTAACATAACATGTATATGATGCCACGAAATGAGATGTTTATTGTGAAATTTATGATGAGATGAAGGAATGATTTTATATGCATGTCTTTATGAAAATTGTATGTGTCAAGTATACTCAATCTTTAATAAGAAAAGATAACATTATTTGTGAATGAATCTTTGTAACTTGTACAACCAGTACTCTGCAGATGTATTATTATGAATGAAATCTATGTTAGCCATGCAATCCTATTTTATCAATGCAAACCTAAGTGTCATTTCAATAATCATTTTATTCTGCTTTATATCATCACGGAGCTTTATTTTAAAATGTTGAAAGCGAATACAAGCATCAATGATACGAGATAGACCAATGATGACCTGATCATTTCTTTCATGATATTTGATATTGCAAGAGAACACAAGCATCAAGGTATAAGATAGACCAATGATGACCTGAGCATTTCTTTCGTAAACAAACAAGAACTAATCATTTTCTTAAGTGAATCGGAATGTCATCCATGATACTTGGTAGAGAACTTCCCACGACAATTCACAAAATAATAATGACTAACTCACAAACAACAAACAAAAAAAAGGTATCATTCTCCTTCCTTGCTTGTCTAGTTCAATACATCATCGAGTAGCTCCAAAGAAATGATAAGAAAATGAAAAAAAGTAAAAAGTACAACAATTCAAATTCTACTTAATGTATTTTCAAATCATTATTCAGATTAGATCATCGATGTTTTTAAGTGTGTGTGTGGATGTTTGCATGATATTCTCAGCTATACAACCAAATGATGTAACCTAAAGACCTATCCTAGGGGTCTCGGGGACTGATCAAAGATTAGTCTTGCCTACATTATATATGCAGAGACCACGTAGTTTGACTGACATAGACTCCACTTTCAATTGATGTAGACTCTATTTTTGTGTTTTTGATTTTATGAATGTTTTTGCATGGATTTTCTGATTTTCTGATGTGTTTGTATTTTGATTTTCTGATGTTTTTGGATTTTGATGGATTTTCTGATGTTTTTGGATTTTGATGGATTTTTTGATGTTTTGGATGTTGATGGATTTTCTGATGTTTTGGATGTTGATGGATTTTTTGATGTTTTGGATTTTTCAAGTATCGTCACTTGATGTTGTCATGTTTGACTACCTTTCCATTTAAGCTGAAAGTCCATTTGTACCAGATAACACTAGGATGTTGCCCCCAAGCTAGGGTAAAACATGATATCCTTGCCATGACTAGAATAGTGATAATGATTATCTCAAATGATAGATGGAAATGATATGAAAGGAAACAATCTTAACAAAACTGTACCTAATAGATATAGGAGTTTGATGAAAATCACAAGTAACGCCTATTTTCTAGGTTTTCATCACTTGTTTTTATTGTGTCCTCTTTCTTTTGCTTTGCATTTTTATTTTTATTGTATTTTTTATTGTTTTTTTCTCTTTTTTTTTTCTGTCATCATGACACCTGTTTGCCTGGTTTTCATCAAGACAACTTTATTGACCGTCCACTAGATATCCTCAAGTGTAGAATCACCTGAGATGAATGTTGTTCATGGGCTCCTCCAACATGTCTCCTTCAGGTGTAGACAGTCGGTATGCTCCTGATCCATAGACTGATATGATAACATAAAGCCCTATCCAGTTGGGTTTGAACTTTCCCTTCTTTTCTTTGTTTGCTTGATTTCTAGGGTTTTCTTGTAGGACCAAGTCTCCAATCTGAAAGACTCTAGGCTTAACCCTATGATTATAGTTCCTAGACATTCTTTGTTGATAGGTTGTCAAATGATTGATAGCTTGTTGTCGACATTCATCAAGTAACTCTAATTCTTGAAGTCTAGAGATCCTATAATCCTCATCTGAAATGAGTCCCTTTAGTGAAACTCGAAGGGATGGAATTTCTACCTCGATAGGTAATATTGCTTCTGATCCATAAACAAGAGCATATGGCATAGCTCCTGTTGGTGTTCTGATGCTAGTCCTGTAAGCCCAAAGAGCAGGGTTAAGCTGAACGTGCCAATCACACCCTACCTCATTTACAGTCTTCTTGAGAATCTTTAGGATTGTTTTGTTTGAAGCTTCTGCCTGTCCATTACCTTGAGGGTAATACAGGGTTGAAAAGTGATGTTTGATGTGGAACTTTTCACATAGCTCTTGGACGTCTTGGTTCTTGAAAGGCCTGCCATTATCTGTAATGATCGATTGGGGTATCCCATATCTACAAATGAGATAATTAAGTATGAAAGATGATATTTGCTTCCTAGTGATTGTGGTTAAGGGAACCGCCTCCACCCATTTTGTAAAATATTTTGTTGCTGTGATAATGAACTTGTGGCCATTAGATGAAGATGGGTTAATTTTCCCTACCAGGTCTAATCCCCACTGACAGAAAGGCCATGTAGTTTTGAATGGATGTAGCTCCTATGCTGGTGCATGTATAAGATTGCCATGAATCTGACATTTTGGACATCTCTTGACAAACTTATAAGATTCTTGCTCCATGTGTGGCCAGTAATACCCCAAACGAAGGAGTTTCTTGGCTAAAGATAATCCACTTGAATGTGTACCACAAATTCCTTCATGGACCTCATGTAAAGCAGAAGCAGATTCATTATGTTCTAAACAATGCAAGAGAGTACTATCTTGGCATTGATGGTAAAGGGTGTCAGCAATAATGGTATGTTTGGCAGATTGGCGTATGAAGTTGCGCTTTTGGTTGTGGGAAAGATCTAGCGGTAAGATACTATCTTTTAGGTAAGTATAAATGTCTCCATAAATGGAAGATTGGATACTATCCAAAAGGCTTATGGTTTGGGATTTGGGATTTGCGTATGCAGGATTTGACACTTGTTCTACAATAAATCGATAACGATCTTGTGCTTCAGGCATTTGTCGAAGAGATGCTATTGTGGCCATGGCATCTACTACTTTGTTCTCTGATCTTGGTATTTACTCAAATTTGATTTCTATGAAGTATTTTCTTAGATCATCTACCAGCCTCTTATATAAAATCAGTGTGTCATCCTTAGTTTGGTAATCATTGTTGATTTGATAGATGATTAACTGGGAGTCTCCATACACCTGTAGTTCTGTGATTTTCCAGTCAATAGCTACTTTAATTCCAAGGATCAAAGCTTCATATTCTGCCACATTTAATTGAATTACCTTGAGTAAGCAACCAGATGGAGTGAGATAAAGGCTGTTGCCCAAAGAGGAGTGTGACAAAATAAAATTCACATACACGATCCATGTTGTTAGTAATAGGATCCATCAAAGTAGAGTTGCCATGGTTGTGTGTGTGTTGTAGCGTTAGGGATATGCATTAGGAAATTCATGGTCATAGGATGGCTGTCGATAATGGAATACGCTGGTGGTGATGATGAATTTTTCTAGCTGATAGCTGCTTTCAACATCTTGAGATGTCAAATTCGAGGAGCATGACCCACTTTGCCAACTAGCTGTACTGCATTTAAAGGCGCTTTCCTTTCGATAAATACTTAGGAGGTCAATTTTACATGAAGCGATGAGTGAGCATATAGTGTCACAATTTTTGTGTTGCAAATACTACTGCTAAGCATGATTTTTCAATGAAGGTGTAGTTCACTTCATGTCCATTGAGTGTCCTGCTGATATAGTATATAGCCTGTTCCTTTCCTTCTTTATCCTCTTGTGCTAGCAAGGCTCCTAAAGAAATATATGTTGTTGCGACATATAGCAACAATGGCCTGTCTTCACTGGGTGGTACCAATATTGGTGGTGTCATTAAATAATGCTTTATGTGGTTGAAAGTATTCTCACACTGTTCATCCCATTTAAAAGACACATTTTTATGCAACAGATGATTGAATGGATGACACCGATCTGCTAGTTGAGAGATGAATCTTCTGATGGACTGTAGTCGGCCTTGTAGAGATCTTAATGTATTGATATTCTTAGGAGGTGGAATTTCCATGATGGCTTTGACTTTTGCTGGATCTATTTCAATTCCTTTTGTAGAAACTATGTATCCAAGGAGTTCTGCTGATGTTACTCCAAAGGCACATTTCTTAGGATTTAATCTGACTTTGAATTTTTTGAACCTGTCAAATATTTTGGCCAGTATCTCTAGATTTCCTTCCCTGGTGTGAGACTTGGCTAAGATATCATCCACATAGTCCTCCATGAAGGTGTGCATCATGTCATGGAATATTGTTGTCATAGCTCGTTGGTATGTAGCTCCTGCATTCTTTAACCCAAAAGGCATGACCTTTCAGCAAAAGGTGCCCCATGGACATGTAAATGCTATCTTTTCTTGGTCTTCATGAGCTATTTTGATTTGATTGTATCTTGAAAATCCATCCATGAGTGATAGCATTTGATGGCCAGCTGTTAGATCTACAATCATGTCTATGTTTGGAAAAGGGAAATCATCCTTTGGACATGCTTTATTTAAATCCCAGAAATCAGTACATATTCTAATGGTGTGATCTGGCTTTGAAATAGGTACAATGTTGGATATCCATTCCGCATAATCAATAGATCTGATAAATCCAGCATCTAGTAGTTTCTTCAAATCATTTTTTACTAATAATGCAACATGTGGATGCATTTTTCTCAGCTTTTGTTTTACTGGTTTAGTGCCAGCTGGTAAGGATAAGTGCATAATGAAGATCGTATCCTAAGCGGCATAACTCGGTATGACCAGAAAAAATTGATGCATCGTTCTTCAAAGAATTTGATAAAATCTAGCTTTTCTGTATCTGTCATGGATGCTGCCAAGTGTAGGATTCTTACTTTCTCTGTTGTGCCAATATCAATAGACTATGTGGGTTCTATCAACACTGATGATCTTTCATGGTAATGTTGTGGGAGGATGTCAAACCTTCCATCCTTTGGTGCCTCAATGAGGTTTTAACCATTGGATGCGTTCTTTGTTTTTACTATTTTAGGATCAAATACTGCCATAGAATGGTTTTCACCATTAGATCCATTTTTTACTTTCATATTTTTGCAACTGAAAGGCTTGGCATCCTCCTGCCTAAAAGCATCATTAAAAGAAGTATTGGTAGAACAAGTATCGGATTCCTCATAGCAAAGGTAGTTAATAATGGTGGAATCATTGTCAAAAATAGGGAGATCAATAGGGTGTTGGGGTTCCCATTTGATAAGCTCGGGATGCAGTAAAGGCAATGAATCATTAGATGGGTTGAGGTCAGCGATTGTGAAAGCTCGGACGGAAATGTCATCTAGGTTGTTAGTGGTTATGTCGAGGCCTACAAAGGTATTTTCTTCCACATCATTTATCTCAATCAACGTCCGTTCATCTTCACTTGAGTTATCAAAATTTTGTGTTTCAAAGAAAATAGGATTAACACTCGAGCTTTGACCCTCCTCACGTTTGGGGGTATACTTTTTGATAATGTCGATCTGAATATCTTCATAGGAAACATCTGATAAGTTGTCCCACTCATATTCATTTGAATCTGTTTCAGAGTTATCCCGTATTTGAAGAATACGCTCCTTAGTTTTATTGGTGATTTATGCTCTTGCTTCTTCAGTGTATCCTAGTCTAGTTCTGCCATTTTGTTGAATTGCGAGGACTTGGATTGGTTTTGTTACACTTTTTTTCCCTCGATCAAGAGATCCTTGTTCTGCTGCATATCCTAGTCCTGTTTTATCTTTATGTTGGAGCGTAAGAGGCTGGATTGGTTCTATTATGCCTTGTTTCCTTAACCCAAGAGGTCCCTGTCCTGAATATCCCATCTTCTCCAGAATAGTTTTTCCCTTTCCATATTGATTTGTCTCTATGATATTACTTGTGGAAGTGGAAGATTCCTCATCCTTATAAAGCCAATTTAGTATGGCCTTATCTTCTGATTCTTCATCTAAGTTCCCAGCTTTTACAAATCTGCCATCTAATGATGTTGTAGATTGTTCTAAATTTTGGGTGATTGTAGATGGCTGTCCATACGTTTGTAAGGAGGGTAACATTTGTGATAGATGAAATGAGTGTCCAACACCATATTCACTTATTCCTTTGTCACTTATCTGTACTTCCTTGGTAAATTGATGTGAGAGTGGAGCCAATTGTTCTTCAACATTTGAAGGGTTAGATTGTGCCACCCTTATCTCTTGTGATTTTTGTTGTTTTGGAAGCCACTATGATATGAAGTTCTGCTGTTGCTCACCATCTGATGTGCTAACTTCTCTATTGTGAGGTATGAATGTATCCTGAGATGTATTCAATGTATGACAAGCTTGGGTGTCATTGTAGTCTGTTGTGATTGTTACCTCCTGTCCATTGACAGGAAATTTCAGGCATTGATGATAGGTAGAAGGTACTGCTTGCATATCATGTATCCAAGGGCATCCCAACAGTATGTTGTATGTCAGTTCCCTATCTAAGACTTGGAAAACCACTTTTTGGACAATAGGTCCCACTTGAATGGGTAATATGATCAACCCTTTAGAGGACCTTTCTTCTTCATCATATGCTTTGATTGTGATTTTTCTTCTTGTATCAATGGCTTCCTCTGAGTATCCTAGTGCACGAATCAGCTTTAAGGTACAAATATTTAAACCAACTCCTCCATCTATTAGGACACGCTTTACACGGTGTTTATGGATGAGGACTTCAATGTGAAGGGCAGAATTATGCGGATGGGTGAGTGATACATCATCATGTTCAGAAAATGAAAGGTAATGAGGTGCAGATAGATGTCCCACAATAGCTTGGAACTGACACACATCCAAATTGTTTAAAGTATAAATGGTTGATACAAGAGCTTGTTCACGGAGCCTCTCTTTGTGTGATGGAAATCTTTAAAAAGTTCAGATGATGGATGTTTATTGCGGTATTTTACTTGCAATTGATGATAGAGATTATATTGATTAGAAGGAGGATCCGGGTAGGATGATGTTGTTTTCCCTTTCAATATAGCACCAGATTGTACCCTTATTTGGCTTGGCGTGTAGGTTATTTACTCTTGTTTCCCTTTGAGTGTGATTAGATTAGACTGGTTTTCAGATTTGTCCATATATGTTGTACCAAATTGGTAGATGTAATGTCATTGTTCCGATCGATTTGGTTGTATAACTCTTCATCCTCCTTGGCAGCAGAAAAACAAAGGATCGTTGTGTCATAAACATAACCAACATTTTTACCTTTGGTGTTTGCGGAAGAGGATTCTCCCTTCTGATAATTGGGTAGAGGATTTTTGAACGTCGTATGATCTTTGTTTGTTTGGTGTCCCTCTACAAATACTTTCTTTTGATATATGAGGTCTTGTACTGCATGTTTTAATTGCCAAAATTTTTCAGTCATGTGGCCTTTATTTTGATGGTAGTGATAGTAATGTAAGTCATTCCACCATGATGGTTTGACTTGAGGGTCCCAATTTCTAGCCTCTTGTACTTGAATGAGTTTTTCATCTAAAATTTCTTTAAGGACTGATTCCAATGATTGTCCTAACGGCGTGAATTTTTGTTTATTGGATGGTCGTTGGAATGATTGAGTTTTTGTTTCTCCACTGTTCTGATCATTCCCTTGATCACTACTTTGTTTGACATTAAAACCATTATTTTGTTTGTTTGTAGGGGTTGGCGTCAAGGTGAATACTAGTTTATATGTGTGTGTATCGATCATGGTATTAGTATTCTTGTTCTTTTTCCAAAATCTTGGCTTTTCGTTGTTGTTGTTAGAGGAATTGGTATTGTTTGAACCTTCAATGAAGTGTTTGATCGTTCCTCTTTTGATGAGAGCCTCTTCAATTTTGAGCCCCTTTTCGATAACTTGTTCAAATGTAGATGGACATTGTAAATCCAATCTGTAATTCATGTCATCCACTAAGTTATCAATGAACATCTCTATCTTCTCCTCTTCAGGAATAGATCTAGGGTATTTAGCAAATAGCCTTCTCCATCGTTGGAGAAAGGAAAGAAACTTTTCACCCTTTGCTTGTTTGGTGTTGTAGAGTTCTTTTAAGGTTACCCCATGTTGGATGTTGAATGAGAAGTGTTTTATGAACCTATTGATTAGTTCTTCAAAGGATTGAATCCCAGGTTCCAATTTAGAAAACCACTCCATGCAAGTGTTTCCTAAGCTTCTTGGAAATAATCGTAGTAAGAGTCCTCGTGTACGAACTCTATGCTCATGGCTTGAAATTCCCGTACGTGATCAAATGGATCGGTTCTCCCATTGTATTTGTTGTATGTTGGGTATTCACAATACCATGGAAATGGTATCATGTTAATGCTTGGATTGAATGGATAAGGGAAAATGCCTTGCAAGGAATATCTCTTTGTTGGCCCTTGTTGGATATTTTGGAACTGTAGTTGTAACTGTTGGATTTGTTTTGTCAAAGCATCTATTTGATTTGGGTTTTCCACACTAGTTGTCTTGGGTGTGGTTGTTTCCTTGAGTTGATTGACATCAAAGTCTTTAGGAAGCTTAGCACCTTTCTCAACTAATAATAGAAGATACTTTTCCATATCTTGCTCTAGCATCTTTTCCATAAATTTATGGAAATGAGGGTCTTGTTGAAATTTCTTGATTTCCTCTGCAGTTATTTCTTTCTCATGTGAGTTAGTGAGAGGATCAGTGTTGCTATATCATCCCCAAGGGTTTTCTTCAGCCATGGTTGCTATTCTTTCATTTTCTTCTTGTTGTTGTCTTTGATATGCTGATCGTGTGAAAATAGGCATACAAACATTATAGTTTTACTCTAGACTTTGATCTTGGATTGTTGATTGGATAAGTGTCGAGGTTTTTGATTTAAAATCTGATTTAGTCTTGTCTAGTTTCATGATGGAAGGATGATAAAAATCCTTGATATGGAAACTTTGATAGAAAATCTCAGATTTGGTGATAATGACACTTTGCAAGATGTTTCAAGATCTAGGTGTAATGGTAAAGTTTTCCTTTTGTATGACTAAAGTGTTTTGGACTGTGAAAAAAATGTTCTAGATTGATGAAAACCTTGTTATCGATATGGGCAAACTGACAAAATGTCCTACCAACTCTCTATTTTTCTAACTTTCTGAAGCGCTAAAACAGAGACATGACGCACTAAAACAGAGAAGGTACACGCTGGAACAGAGACCCAAAGCGCTAAAACAGAGACTCTATGTGCTGGAACAGAGACCCAAAGCACTCGAACAGATACTTGACGTGCTAGAACAAAGACTTAACGCGCTGGAACAGAGACTTGAAGCGCTAAAATAGAGACCCTAAGTGCTGGAACAGAAACCCAAAGCACTAAAATAGAACCATGAGGTGCTAAGATAAAAACTATCTTATTCTATGAAACTCACTTGGTCTGGTATCATATTGTATGGATGGTTGTGGGATGTATTCTGGATGAATTCTTTGACTGTGATTGTGGTGTTTCCTAAGAGCTCTTCTTTGATAAAATGCTTGTGAATCTAAGGGAGCTACAGCATAGTAATCCGTATAACCTCTAGAGAAATTGTGATACCTATGAATAAAAGTCCTATGTTGGAGTAGAACTTTCCTGCTTTGATATAAAAATCATTGCTTTCTCAGAAGTTGTTTGTATGCAAGTGTTTTCTTTGGTTTTCTGATTCGTTTGACAAGAGATTTCTTAACAAACTTGGTGGATACCCAATCTCGAATCATGAGAATTCCACAAGTGTTTTGATTTTGAGGATTTTTTTTTGTGATGATCTTATCTGAATTTAATGAGAGAAAACACAACAAACAAGAATAGAATGGTTGTCTTTAAAAATCCTAGAATCTAAACAGATAGTGTATGTTCTTAAGAATCAAGCATGATTTTTTTGATTTTCACTAGTTTATAACAGATAAGACACTTCAGATAGACTCACTCCTAGAGACAAAAGGTCATTGTTATATACTCAAATGGCCCACAGCTTGGAATTGTGTTGACTCACACAGCCATGTCACCCCATAGAGGGTGCCTATGTCTTTGTCTTTTCTAGGTGCGTACTCAGAGTGACGGAAGTGGATACCGGATCCCCTGAGCAAACAGTCCTTGTCAATTATATGGTGAGTGTTTGAGGGTAGATTCTTCGCCGCCCCTACACCGTCGAGTATTACAATGTTTAGAAACCGACAAGTGTGCTTCTAGTTCTAGGTTCTTAGATAGGGTTTCCATTTAGAGTGGCAAATGGATAAACTCCCTCGAGAGACCTCCCAATCTTTAGAACAAAGATTTTGGGGATGGTTATC